>CM061142.1:115706906-115920143 GCA_030789695.1 Scilla litardierei
GAAGTGTATAAAGATACGAGTGTGATAATACCATGATGAAGTGAAGAAGTGGTGATGTGTGTAAAATTGTCATAAATCATTCCTGCACAATTTAATTTTATTCCCGCTGTGAGGGCGTAAACATATTTAAACTGGCTATCAGACAGAATGGAATGGCTATCATCTCTCTAAAAAAATATTGTATGACAGATTTACAACTAAAATTCTTACCCTTGGATATAAAGCACTAATTGATATACGAGGTATAAATTGCTTTCACTTGGAGAACATATTTTCTATGATCGTATTATCATTCATAAAGATTTCTCTAAGCATTGCACCCTTCCTTGGAATGCCTAATATCTCTCTTATGGTGGTGGATGAGAGCCTAATAGGTGTGTTCAATACATTTGTGGTAAATCTAAAAGCAGTGGGATTGATAATCATATTGGTATAGAATAAATAAACTAATTTTGGGTAGCACATACAAGAATATTCAGTGGAGAAGAGCCCATCAAGTCATTGATGTGCAAGAATTTCCCTAATCCTATACCCTTCAAGGTCATCAATTTTAACAAATCTTTCAAAGAGGATAGATCAACTAGAACTCAAAATTCTAAATAAGACAATGTGCATTTAGGTAAGGAGTTATGATCTCTCTATCAGTGAGAGGTTATGAAGATGAGTGCTAAGATGACGAGGGTTGTGTCCTCTTCTTCTTTGGGATAATATTGGGAATCTGACACAATATCAAACAATACATAAGTGTGCACAACGGAATATATGAAAATAAAGTTTCGCTAACTAAATCAATGTAGAATTAGGCGATTGGAAGAATCATAAGAAGCACACAAAACCACCACAAAATCAAAACGAAGCAATCACAAGAGAGACATGGATTTATATTGGTTCGGCCCAACCTATGACCTATGTCCAGTCTTCAGTTGTCACGGTTTTCACTAGATCAGAGATGATAATTCAGCTAATACACCGACTACAAATCTCCTCCAAAACAATATGTGCCCTCTCGACAAAATTACTCTGGCTCTCTAGCAATTACAATGTCTCATGCACATAACCAATGGAGAGATGTTACCAGAGACCCTAGAACAAGGAATACATCCACTTCCAAAAGGTCGTCGTTGCCTCAAAGCACCTTCCATTTTCTTCGGATGTGTCACGTGTCCATGTCAAAAGTGTATATCTTGGTATTTATATCATATGAGTCCATCCTAGGGTAGAGAATGAGTTCTAGATCATGTCCATCCAATTAAAACCCCAAACAAATCAACAGCTCTGATTAGAACTCTACTTAGGGTTTCTGGGTTTCGACATGGCCGTGAGCAAAACTGCGTAACTTTCCAGTTTGCTCTAGAACAATCAGCACGGATGTGCGGATGATCGACATGACGACATCCTAATTGTGATAGGGAGATAGAGAGTTGTTGTGCCTGCAGGAAAAATCACACGACCGTATGAATGATCGGTACAGTCGTGCACTAAATTCCACAGAGAGATGCATGTGCTGCTAGAACCTACATGGCTGTGCAAGGTATCACATGGCTGTGTCCAAATCTACGTAAGTCAGCTGATACATCTGCTGTGACACGCACGGTCGTGCCAAAACCCACACGATCATGTTACCTTCTAGATTTCCAATTTGAAGTAATAATCAACAAATTCTACCATGCTTCAAACTTCTTCAACAACCACGATATATTCAAGATCTCCACACCAACTCTACCCAAATACCAAACATCTCTATCCAGCTCTAGAATTTACAAAATTCTCATGACAACGAAAAATCTTCAACCACTCATCATGTGTAGATCAAGCTTAAGCAATGCCTGAGCTTGACTGTAGGAACAACCTTCGTGAGCATATTTGTAGGATTATGATCAGTTGCAACCTTCTCTAGTGCTATCACCTTCTTCTCTTCTTGTAGAAAGAAGTCCCACACTTCTATATGCTTCGTCCTTGAATTGTAGGCCTAATGCTCCGTACAAGTGAATTGCGCTTCGACTGTCGCAATATACCTTCGTCATTTCTTGTGGTATATCCAAGTCTCTTAGTAGAATTATCAGGTACTTGCCTTACTTGATCGATTCCACTATAGCTATAAGTTCTGCCTTTGTGGTTGACAGTGCTACAACTGACTGACGAACCGATCTCCAAGATATCGCTGCTATGCCCAAAGTGAGCACATACCCAGTCGTAGATTGCCTTCTATCTCTGTCACATGTATAATCTGAATCACAGAATCTGGATATCACCAACCCATCTCCCCTGCCATAACACAAACCAACACCAGCCGTTCCCTCAAGATATCTCAGTATCCATTTCACGGACTGCAGTGTTCCTTCCCTGGATTTGCCACGTACTTACTGACGACTCCAACTGCCTGTGATAAGTCTAGGAATGTACAAACTATGGCATACATTAGACTTCCCACGATGCCAGCATATAGGACTGTAGACATGTAGCGTGCCTCCTTGTCGGTGCTAGGTGACAGTCTCGTAGAAAGCGGGAAGTGAGCTCCTACAGTGTGGTGACAGGCTTTGCCTTCTCCATTCCATAGCATGCTAGGACTTTGTAGCCCGGTTGGCTCAGTATCAACTCCCCCTTCTATCTATCCAAACCGATTTCCATACCAAGGATCTTCTTTGTATGCCCTAGATCCTTCATGTCAAACTCTTCTGCAAGCTTCCCCTCCAACTTATTGATTCCCAACTTATCCCATGACGCAATTAGCATATCATCAACATACAGAAGAAAGTAGACCCATCATCAAGTGTGTGAACATAAATACACTGGTCATTTGTACTCCGCACGAAACAAATGATTATTATGAAGGAGTCAAATCGCTTATACCACTGACTTGGATTTTGTTTTAAACCATATAAGGATTTCCTTAGCTTGCATACCTTCTGCTATTGCCCCTCCATCATGAAGCCTTTAGGCTGACGCATGTAGATTTCTTCATCAAGCTCTCTATGTAAGAACGCTGTCTTAAAATCTAACTGCTCCAGCTCTAAGTCCTGAACTGCTACTAAGGCCTACAACACATGGATAGATGTGTGTCTTATCAAATGCGAGAATATCTCATTCTAGTCTTCTCCATTCCTTTGTGCGAATCCCTTAGCCACCAACCGAGCTTTATACCTCACATCGCTGCCAATTCTTTCCTTGACCTTGTATACCCACTTGCAACCAATGGCATTTTTGTCCTTGGGAAATTCTACCAATTTCCAAGTGACATTCTTGTAGAGGGATTCCATCTCCTCCTCCATCACCAGCCGCCACTCTGCAACTACACTCGATGTCTGTGCTTCATCAAAGATCAGTGGCTCCTCATGCTCTATATTCAAGATGTATGCATGCATATCATCAAATGCAAATGTAGTAGCAGAATAGCTCCACTCTCCCAGTCTCTCTCGTGCTCTTCTATTCCTCAATGTCCTTCGCACCTCCAGCTGACTCTGGACAGGAACCTCACCATGAGTTTGAATCTGATCTGTATGTATCTTCTCTCTCTCTCAGCAATCTGGGCTTGGCCTGTCTCAGCATCTCGTGTCTCTATCTCCAAGGTAGGTGGTTTGACCTCAGCATCGAACTCCACAGGCCTATGTCCACCATCTGAATGAGTCATCTCCGATCTGACCATCGACGACTCATCAAATGTGACATGCCTACTAGTGAACATATTCTTAGACACATGCTCTAACAACCTGTATCCCTTAACTCCTTCTTGGTATCCAAGCAAGATGGCTTTCTTGGCCCTCGAATTTAACTTGTCCTCCTTTTGCAAAGCATAGGCATGACATTTGAATACTCTCAAGTATGAGTAGTCACCGGTCTTCTCTGTCTATACCTACCAAGGAATTTTGAAACTGATCACCGATGATGGTAGTCTGTTTACGAGATGTACGGTGGTAGTTACATCTTCAACCCAATATTCCTTAGGAAGTCTAGTAGTAAGCCTCATGCATCAGCACTTCTCTATTAATGTACGGTTTAATCTCTTTGCAACACCATTTGACTATGGATCTCTAGGCGTAGTGTAGTGCCGTAAAATACCCTGAGATTTACAGAATTCTTTGAACACCCTTGAGGTGTACTCATCACCATTGGCTAATGTTAAAATCTTGACGGCTCTCACTGTCTGCTTTTTAATAAAGGCTCTCCATGCCTTGAATTTCTTGAAAACTTGATCTTTTGATTTCATCAAATAGATTCACACCTTCCTCGAGAAACCATCAATGAAGGACACGAAGTACTTTACTCCCCCAATGGTAGGTACACAAGTTGGCCTCCATACATCTAAATGTACATAGTCAAGTGGCCCTTTGCTGCTATACTCTACGGTCCTGAAGCGTGTCTTCATCAGCTTGCCTTCTATACACTTCTCACAGAACACCAACCTCTCCTCCCTGGCATGTCAGATTCCTTTTGCGAAGCAAATCCAATAACTTCTCACTTGGATGTCCAATGCGAAGATGCCATATCTTTACCAATCCTTCACCATCTATGCCATGAAAGATGCTAGCCTCACGCTCCACGGTGTGCCCCTGCAGTGCATATAAGTTCTGTACTCTCCTTCCTTTCATCATGATAAGAGAACACTTGGACACTTTCAATAGATCACCTTCTATTACCGTCCTGCACCCAAGTTTAGCTAAAGCTCCAATATAAATCAGACTCTTTTTCAAGTCTGGTATGTGGCTCACATATGTAAGTGTCATGATGACTCCATCATGAATTTTGATCCGTACCTCTCCAATGCTCACTGTCTTGCATGCCATATTATTTTCCATCAGCATGTTACTGCCTTCTCTGGAACAATACAAACTGAACCAACTCCTGTCATGTGAAAGGAGCAACCTAAATCCAAAAGCCATGAGACCCCTATAACTCCCGATGTAGTTGCCATTATAATCTCTCCATCATCACTGCTCATGCTACTGATTCCCATCGTGGTAGAACCAGAAGCTTCATCCTTGCCTTTTTCATTCTTCTTTAGCTTTGTGCAGTCTCGTTTCCAATGTCATGTCTCCTTGCACAAGTGACATCTGTCCCTGTGCCTTCATGATTTAGATCTTGAGTGATCCTTGTCCTTCCAAGAACCATGGCCACCTCTAGAATCCTGAAGTCCACTGATGATGAGTGCATCCCCTTGATCACTACTTTCTTGTCCAGTCACTTTGACATGAAGAACCTCAAAGTGTACCGCAGACTTCATCGCCTCCAGAGATAGTGTTTCATACCCATATACCATGGGCCTAAGCAATGGGTCGAAATCATCCATCAGAGAACATAACAATATCATTGCCAATTGTTCGGCCTCAATGTTCACCCCCATGCTCTGCAAATCAGAAACAATCTTTGTGAAAGCGTCAATATGATCCTTGACGTGTGCTCCCTCTCTCATCTTCAGCAGATATAACTGTTGCATCAAATACAACCTGCTCTTCAGATTCTTCTTTGGATAGAGCACCTCTAGCTTCTTCCAAAGCTTCCTCTGTAGTATCCTCCTTAGACACCTTTCTAAGCACTTCATCTGGAAATGATAAATGCAGTGCACTCAATGCCTTTCGTTTCATCTTAGCCTTTTGTGCCTCAAAGACATCTTTGTCAAAACTGTCTTTCTCAAAGACAATTTGTAAGCATCAATCTCTTATGAGAAAAGCCTTCATATTTAATATCCAAAAATTGAAGTAGTTTCTCTTCGTGAACTTGTCCATCTTGAACGATGTGGTAGAAGACGACATCTTGCCTCATTACTTCTTACTCACCAGTAGCTCTGATGCCACTTGTTGGGAATCTAACACAATATCAAATAACACCTAAATGTGCATACCAGAATATATTAAAATAAAGTGTCGCTAACTTAATCAATGCAGAATTAGGATCTTGGAAGAATCATACGAAGTACAAGGGACCACCACAAAATCAAAACCAAACAATCACACAGAGAGGCAAAATTTATACTGGTTTGGTCCAACCTATGGCCTACGTCTAGTCTTCGTTGTCACTGTTTCCACTAGATCAGATATGATAATTTAGAGAATACACCGACTACAAAACTCATCCAAAACAATATGTGCCCTCTTGATAAAATTACTCCAGTACTCGAGCAATTACAATGTCTTATGCACACAACCAATGGAGAGATCTTACCAGAGACTCTAGAATAAGTAACTCAGCTCCCAAAGCTTACTGTCGCCTTAAATCACATTCAATTCTCTTCGTATGTTCTGTGTTCCCCCCTCAAAAGTGTATCTCTTGGTATTTATATTATAGGAGTCCATCCTAGTGTAGAAGAGGACGTTTTAGATCATGTCCATCCGATTAAAACCCCAAACAGATCAACAGCTCTAATTAGGACTCGACTTAGGGTTTGTGGGTATCGTCACAACTGTGTTGATATGCGGCATGACTGTGTGCAAAACTGTCTACCATGCTAGTTTGCTCTAGAACTGTAACGCCCCGCTTCCCAAAATACACCGGAAGCGAGAGCGTTACGCGGTCCGCTTGAACTGGAGCGGTGAAGCTCGAGTTCAATAAGCGTCTGTGATAAAAACACAGATGAGGTTCTTGCAATTGCTAATCAGAACAATCAGAAACACTTCAGAAGATAAAGCCACATCCAGAGTTAAAAGGTTCGTACATGAAATTAAACAAGCCACAGCTGGGCTAGAGTAGCAACAAGAAATGAAACGTACACAACTACTACAACGACTGAAAGTAAACTAAGAAAACTGGAAGTGAAGGGGTCCTCTAGTCCTCAGCTGGAAGAGGCACTGCGTCAGGTGCGAACTCCTGACTCTCTAAGTCTGGCGTCTCGTACGGTTCCTCCGGGTACTCAAGCGCTGAATCTGACATACATCCACAAACAATGAATGTATGTCAGCTAGGGGTCTGTAAGAAAAGTTAGCATCCTAAGACAAGATATATGACAGATATGAAATTGAGAAGCATTTAATATTTTAAAGAAACGACTGCAATAATTTAACATTTAACAATTTTATAGAAACAGAAACGAGCATCCCTAACATGCAGTTCTAGACGGTTGCAAGATTAAAGTTAAGATTTTCTCTGAGTTCATCAGCATGACAATTTTCCAAGAGACCAAAGTTAGCGTTGCAATTTCAATGTCAAGAGTTCACATCTAATCTAGGGTTCTCGCCATTAGGTCGTGATGAGAAGGTCGTTCCTCTCATGGGGGCTTACCGTGATTGACGCTAACCCACCGCATGCGGGTGGTGCTCTTGAGGAGAGTACCTTTCATACGCCCAGTGGCCGCTCTACCCTAACCCCACCCAAAAATTTGCCGGAACACGAGCCGGCCTAGTCGACTCACACGACATCACGATATCACGATACCGCCTTCGAGGCGCACGATTTTCACGATGTCCACATTCGTTAGGTATGTCAAGACTCTCAGAAATTTATTGTTTAACAATATTTTAACATTATCATGACAGTTCTACAAGGCAGAAGTGGGTTGAACAACTTTTACCGCAGTTGGAATTAATGACGAACACGTCCTTTATATTGAACTTGCTACAACAATTATTATTTTCTCTTATTGTTTTAAAATTGGAATATATCGTATGATATACCATTGGATCACAAATTTCGTCCTGGTCATTATGGTGTCACGTTCTTACGTCATTTCATGTCAAATTTTTAAGTTATTCAGCAATACATAAAAGCGGCGTAAAAGTGCCGAAACTTCGAAAAATCATATCAAATCATATACTTGCCTGATTTTGGCGTTCTTGGTGTCGTCGGAAACGTCTCGACGAGTACTACGCTATGGTGATAGTGGTTTGTTGGAGTACACGGTGATAGTCTGTAACATAAGATTCGTAAAGTTAACTAACAATGATTTAGTCACAGTAATAACACTATACCTAACCACAAACTGATCTTATAGCATGCTTCTATTCCCACATTGAAGTGACTACTCATTAGGAAACAACTAACCTATATCACATGCTGCATATACTATGAACTTGGCTTTCTTAAATAGTAGCTATATAACCACTTATAAGATGTTTATTGGCAAACAACAACAAACCTTTAGTTAGTTCTGTATTAACTTTATTAGGTTGGACTAATTATACTACTAGTTATCATGCAGATCTGTCCGCATCAAAACTTGCGAAAGGAAATAATAATAAATAATCTAACTGATATGAATCTAACTTACCTTACACGCATATGACAACGTAAAGGTGCAGCTTAGCATTGTATTTAAGAGATCACCGTTCTTAAGTTCAGACCTCCTTTTATCCTATAATCGTTCTGACATCAGTAACATATAAGTACATTGTTTAACATATAGGTGTAGGGCTGCATGAGTCTTAGTTATTGTATGCAAGATACTGCTCCTATTCAAAAAGAGCAACGTACCGTCGAGCGTGTTGGTGGTGCTTGTAGATGGGGAAGATGCACAGTGGCGACTGCGGTTTCCGGCGGGACTGAGGTCGGTGGTTGCAGCATTGGGACGGGGAAGCGCCGGAGGGGTAAGGTGACGTTCGGCCTCGACGTCGGGCTGCAGTCGAAGGCGGGTGCCCGGGGCTTGAAGAGGAGGCGGTCGGCGTCGGAGAGCGAAGGATCTCGACGCTGGGAGGCGGGGGTGACGTTGACGTCAGAAGGCGTAGAGGTCTCACCGGCGGGTTGGTGTGGAGACGGGGCTGGGCGGCGTTTAACGGGGATGCCGGCGTCGGGAAACGAGGCTGGGCCGCTTAGGGTGTGAGTCGATCGGAGGGGAGGTCCGAGCGGTGGCCGCGCGGGTTTTTGTCGGCGATCTGGGCCGTCGGAGGTTGGGTCATGGTGCTCGGCGAGGAGCTGGGCGCGGCGCTCACGCGTAGGGGACTACGGAGCGGCGCTTGCGAGTGAATGCGAAGAAGGAGAAGAAGAAGAAGAAGAAGGGCCGCGTGCTGCTCTGCATGGAGAAATATGGCAGGGGGTGGCGGCTGCATTGTGTAGTTGGGAGAAAAGGGAGTCTAGGGTTAAATAATAGAGTGTAGGGTTGCTGACCTAGAGTTTTCTTTTTTTTAAACAAGAAAAATATAGTGAAAGAGGAGTACAGCACGTGGGCTAGGCTGGGAGGTGATCAACATGTGAACAAGGGTTTATAATATTAGTTTTAGGGTTCTCATATACAACTTTGGTGTGTGGGGGTTGAGCAACGTACAGCCTGAACTTGGCTTGGGCTTAAGTTTAGTTTTCTATCCTTTTCTTTTAATTTAGTGTCTTTGCAAATGTGTGCTGTGTGTGTTCGGCCATAGGGTAGGAAAAACAATGGCTAGAGATTAATGTTAAGACTAATAAGGAAATATTTGAAATGTTATTTAGGATTTGAAATCTTATTAATAGGTTTGTAATTAATAGATTTAAATCAAGGAAAATAAGGGCCAATCAATAAGTTTAAATGGATTTGAAAATGGTAAGTTTCATTTGACTTTTAAAAAGATTTGAAATTTGAAATTTAAATTTTAAATCGGAAATTTAAAACAAAACTTTAAGATGAACATTTTAACATAATTTTTAGAAGGGACACTAATAATTATAATGATAAGTACGGAGAAGAAAGAAGTGGGTACGTTTACGGGAACGTGTACGGGTACGGGGACAGAAACGTCCAACAACGGTTACGGAAACATATACGAGAAGGAAAAATACAAATAGTAGTATTGATAAAAACCAGTCGTTACAAGAACAATCCACACAGCCATGCAGATGATTGATACGACTGTGCCCTAATTGTGATAGAAAGACAGAGAGTTGCATGTGCCTACAACAAAAGTCACACGACCGTGCAAATGATCGGCACGACCATGCACTAAATTCCACAGAGAGCTGCATGTGCTGTTGGAACCTGCACGGCCGTGGATGGGTATTACATGGCCCTATCAAATCTGTGTAAGTCAGCTGATACATCTATTGTGACACACACGATCATGCCAAAGCCTACACGGCTGTGTCACCTTTTAGATTTCTAGTTTGAAGCAATAATCAACAGATAGGTCTAGTATTGCCTATTCACCTATTCATTATTTCAAGGTTTCGTGTGTGTGTGTGATGAATGTAACTAGACAATGATGCAATGCAAAGCTAAATACTTATGCAAGTGAAGTGAGATGAGGTAATATACCTATCCAAAGATGAAATCTTCATCAAAAATTTCGAAATCTGTTAGAAACTAAAGCACAGAGATTGAGAGAATAGGAAATTCTATGGGATTTTTGGTTTTAGGATTCTAGAGATGAAAATGAAGAGTTTGAGCTGATTTTAGGATTTCAAGTGAATGAGAAGTAATCTTACCCATAGATCTGAAATGAGAGGCTGAGATCATTTCTAATAAGTAGGTTTAAGTCATTGGAACCCATTTATAAATGTGTGTAGAACTAATAAGCTCAATTTATCCCTAAAACCCCATAAAATCTTCAACACAGCTCAAAAACTTGAAATCGACAGTAGTTGTCGGCTATATCAACAACAGGAGTCGACTACTTTTGATGACGAAATCTTGATGCAGAAAGTAGTCGGCTACAACTGAAAGGTAGTCGGCTCTCGGTTGAAATAATTTCAGCTTGAGCTTAAACATGTCTCATCTCCATCAAACTAAATCCTAGGGATTTTTAGCTAATCATACATCCACACAAACAGTCCAAACATGCACATGTAATAAATTAATCCTAATTATATGAGATACCAAGGATTATGTTGGGGTATCTCACTTAGGTACAAACCTTAAGCTAATCACCTTGGAAACTGATGTGTCTATATTTTATACCTTTTTCATAGCATCATGACATCGCATTCCATGCCATTTTCGCATCCAAATCCCATATTATCCTACGATATCGCATTTCTGACGTTATATTCGAGTTTTGTAGTGTTTTATGAGTTTTCAGGGATTTTGGAGCGATTTGGGACCCGATCTGGGTATGGACACATTCGACACGCCTGTGAGCTCGTTGGCGAAGCTCTACAGGAGTTCGCCGTGTTTTGGGAGCCATTGAAGGAGTGGAGGAGAGAGCAGGAGGAAAGGAGGAAAGCTTTAGGAGCTTCAGCAACAAAATTCCCAGGTAACTTGACCGAGCAGAGCAGCAGCTCGGTCGAGCAGAGCAGCTGCTCGGTCGAGCAGACGCAAATGAAGAAGGAGAGCTGATACGCGGATCACTCGGATCGAGAAGTACATCTGCTCGACCAAGCATCAGCCTCTTGCTCGGCCCGAGCAGCTTCTTCAGCGACCGAGTCAACGCTCTGCTCGGACCGAGCAGAGCTGACTCGTCCCGTGCAGACAGAGTTAAGATTTTGGAGAATTTAGATTTACTGTCATGCTCGGTCGAGCAGTACAGCTGCTCGGCCCGAGCAACCGACCGAGCAATGCACTGCTCGACCGAGTCACCCACTCGATCGACGATGCTGAAGCCATTTTGGAAGTATTTTTGGAGCCGTCTGTTGCGTGATTTTGGGGAGTGAAGTTTGAGATCTGTAACTTCGATTGGGGGCGATTTCATTTTGAGTTTTTGAATTAGTTTTTGGGGAGGAGAGCTGAGGAGAAGATACTTGTTAGATCTAGATTTACTTTTGAAGACTTCTGGATCGAAATTATTGGATTATGATTTTGGTGCTCTATTGCGATTTGCGTATTGGAATCTTCGGTTTTTCTTGGGATCTATTGCTCATCTATTTTCTTCATCTCTCGCTGTAAGTTTTTAATCTTTATTCTATTAATCTATGATGTTTTCTTCTCTAAAAATTGTGTTTTTATCCGTTAACATTGCCATGAGTGAGTAGTTCTTTTCTAGGATTGATGGGTTAGCCCTGAGACCTGGGGGGAGAAGTAGATCTGGATCCCTAGGTTGAATTGGGGATAAAATGGGAGTATGTCGGTCGATCCTACCGAATCCCTAAGATAACCCGTACTGAGATCATGCCCACGGTCTGTGGAATTGATGTGCTTAAGGGGTATCCTTAGGATTCGAATAGGGAAATCGGTGGATCCAACCAAGGCTCGTGACCATGCCTGGCTCATGCCTTAAGGGGATCCATTGACGAACTATATCTCTACGTTAATGGCTACCACTATTGCGTCAACGAGAGCCACCGAAATACCTCGCAATTCTAACCCACGAGAGTGGTACGAATTGGGAGATTAATCCCCTAAACCTAATGCAACCTAAGGATTCTATTCCAACGTCGATCCCTGACGGTCTTAGCGATGATCCCTAATGCCCTAGTCCTTTTTATTATTAAACCAACAACATCACAACAACCAATTCTCTCAACCCGATAGCTATCTCACTTCGAGATATAAAAAGTAAGCTGAGAACCCAAATACACTATCCCCGTCCCTGTGGGATTGGATATATTTTATACTATAATTTGACACCGTCTACTTACGGATGGAGCCCGGAATTGACACCTAGGGGCCATACCACGCCTGGCGATCGTGACACCACCGGGTGGAATCTAGGTGTAGGTTTCGGGTGCGTCAAGTTTTTGGCGCCATTGCCAGGGACGGCAATAGTGTTATCTCAGTTTATTTTTATTTTGAGAAGTTTGCTAGCACTCTACTCATTCCTTATCTTTCCACCATTTTTATTCTGTTATTTATTACCGTGCCACTATTAGTATTTTTGTCTGAGTTGTGTTGGTGCATGAACACTCGCTTCGGGGCATCTACTAGAGAATTATTGTTCGATACCGAGATCGAGAAAATAGCAAGGGCTTTGAGGGCCTCAAGCAGAAATCCATCTCCCTCTGCCCAGATGGCAGACGATAATACTACTACTCCTCCTCGTACTAGGTCAATCAAGGACTATATGAAGCCGACGTTTGGAAACAATTCTTCTATCATTAGAACACAACTGGCGACGGTGAGCTTCGAGCAGAAAACGGGGCTAATAAATTTGATGCAGCAGGATCCCTTCCATGGCATCCTCATGAGAACCCCAACCACCACATCGATACTTTCCTTGCAAAGTGTGACACTTTCAAGGCTAAGGATGTGAATCATGATGCTGTCAAGCGCGGCTTTCCCTGTTTATCCTGAGAGATAAAGCCTTGTACTGGCTACGGGCCCATCCTCCCAATCATTTCACCACATGGGAGAAGCTAGCGCTCGCCTTCGTGGATAAGTTCTATCCACCCTCGAAGACGGTGCGGATCCGAGGAGCGATCTCGAATTTTATACAGCTCCCGCAAGATCTCTTTATGAGGCATGTGAGATGTTCAAGGACCTCCAACATCAATGACCTCACCACGGGATCCAGCCTTGGGATTTGGTGCAGAGTTTTTATAACAGGCTGCAACCCAGCACCAAGATGATAATAGACGTTACAGCGCAAGGTGCCTTACTTGACAAGTCTTCTGAGGAAGCTATAGACCTGCTGGAGCATATGGCAGCCAATAATCAGTAATGGAATGAAGAACGGACTATCGTGACCCGGAATATCGAGGTCAAAGCTGCTAGCAATCTGGACTCTCACATTGAGACCTTATGCAAACAAGTGGCCAGGATTGAACAGCGCTTGGATTCCATCCCTGCATCCACCAGCGCATCTACTTATCATCCTGCAGAAGATTATGCAGAGCAAAGTTACATTCCTGGAGAAGCCCAATACGATGGTGTTGAGTCATCTGAGTCTGTGCAGCCGTCCAATGAGAGGGACAGAATCAATGGCAACATCCAGCCACTAGGAATCATCCGGGGTTTTCTTACAGAAACCCAAGTGGAGGGCTGTAACCTCCACAATTTCAGAGACCGCTACCCCCTCCCCAAGAGCAATAAGGGCAACCACAGAATCAGCAGCAGAGCGGGTTCAGGCCAGCTGGGCCTTACCGACTGCCAGGTTATCAGTTCAACCGTCCACCTCAGCGGGCTATGTACCAAATCCGCCTCGGTCATATCTAGAGGTCACATTAGAGACCTTTATGAGTGGTCAGACCCGGTTCAACCAGGACACCTCCACCTAGTTCAAGAACATCAATACATCGCTCGATGAACTGAGGGGCCAGATGTCATATCTTTTAAAGAACCAAGGGAGGTTGTCCTCGTAACCAGAACCAAATCCGAGGGCCCAAGCGAATACTGTGGTTTCTGTCACCCCACGTGGATGACGGGTGACTGACCCCGTCATGATCCCGGTTTTGAACAAGGAGAGAGACATTGTTGAAGAAGCCGTTGATGACGGTGATAAAGAAGAGGTTACTGAAGAGCCTACAAGGAATGAGGAGAAGGTGGATCCACCACCTATCACACCTACTACAACGCCGCCTCCGGTTGCTGCTGCAAAGAACAAAGCTAGCCGACCTCCCTTGCCATATCCACAGAGGCTAGCCCTGGCTAAGATGGAGAAGAAATACTCCAAATTCACAGAGTTGCTGAAGGGAATCCAGTTGAATATCCCGTTCATGGATGCTATCACAGAGATCCCCATCTACGCCAAGTTTCTAAAGGATCTGACTACGGGGAAGAGGAAGCCTGAAGAGATAAAGCTCATGGAGGACTCCACCTCCATCATAAAGAATCATCTCCCCCGAAAACTACCGGATCCGGGGAGCTTCACCGTTCCATGCTCCATTAGAGGGATGCCCATCAGCAGAGCTTTGATTGATTTAAGGGCTAGCATCAGTTTGATGTCCCTTTCTATATTTGAGCGATTGCAGACCGGAAGTGAACTAGAGCCGACAAATATGTCCATCCATCTTGCGGACCATTCGATCACTTACCCGGTGGGCATAGCCAGGGATATCATTCTCCAAATACCCCATGGGTTATGTGTTCCCGTTGACTTCGTCATCATGAATATGCCCGAGGGAGGGAGCTCCCAGCTTATACTTGGCCGCCCCTTCATGGCGACGGCCGGTGTTTTGATTGATGTCCGAGAAGGGACTCTCTCGCTAAACATGGGGAACATCGAGGTTGAATTCATTTTCAATTGTTGGTTCTCATTCCTAAACATTTTGCTTTCTTTTTCTAATTCTTGATTAAAAAGAGTTAGCTCTTCGAGTGTCTCCTTTAGATTGATAAGTTCCAACCTATCATTTTCTTTTTCTACAACTTTTACATTAACATAATTTTTATGCAACTGTTTTAATTTGCAATACTCCCTAAACAATTTCTCATGAGCCACACATAAATCATCATAAGCACTATTTATATCAAACTGAAAAATATCATCATCATTATCACTATACTATGATCACTATTATTACAACTATCATAGTCACTATAGTGAGTAAATGTGCTTGTCTTGACAGAAGTAGAGGTCATAAGACACACACGGGCACTATCTATCCTTTCTTCTTCTTCGTCTGATGATGAGCAGAATGAATCATCCGAGCTCTCTTCTCCATTACTTTGATCTCATGCCGTGAATGCATCCATCCTAGGCTTCCTAATTTTATTATCTTTGTGGCTTCTTTTTTTATGTCCTTGTCCTTATCCTTGCCTTTGCCCTTGTCCTTGTTTTTCTCCCAGGGACAATCCCTTTTTACATGCACTAGCTTATTACACCCAAAGCAAATAAGATCATTAGTAAAAAGGGGTTTTCGTCTAGAATACTTACTTTAAGATTGGTGGAATCTTCAGACTCGGAGTCCTTGACTTTAGATTTGAAAGCTAAGTTCTTCTTTTTGGGTTGAGATTCTTCCTTCTTGTCATCTTCAAGATCAATCTCATATGCCATGATATTTCTCATGGGCTACTTTAAGGTGATTTTGTGCATGTCACTGACCTCTCGAATGTCCGTGGTCTTTGGCTTCCATTCTGGTCTTAGTAATCGAACCATCTTCATTGCCTATTCATACATGGAAATATTCTTTCGTAGCCCTGCAAGATCATTATTAATCTTTGAAAAAACAAGTGTGTACTTGTGAAATAGTTTCACCATCCATCATTTTAAAAGATTCAAATTTTGCATTCAACCTATATATACGAGATTATTTTACCTTATGCGTACCATCGTGGGTTACTTTGAGTGTGTGCCAAATTTGTTGCTACGTCACACATTGTGATACATGATTGAATTCATTACTTACTAACACACAAAATAAAGTATTCATAACCTTATAATTTTGGTTACCTCTCTTCTTTACCTCTATCTCCCATGTCTCCATTAGAATGCCAGGAAGCTCATATATAATCGGTCTTGGTGATGCTCCAAATGTCCAAGTCCAATGATTGTAGGTGAATCACCATCCTAATCTTTCAACTTGGATAGCTTATTCCATCAAAAAGTTGAGGCTGTGCAGTGGAGAAACCATCACCATGATGCGATGAAGTTGATGCCATCTATGCAACCTTACTCAGATACCACATGTTGGGATCCTTGTAGATGGCAAATAACCAATAAGTGGGTGATTAGTGTTTTCCACAAAAATGCTTAATTAAAATTTAATCCCTCTAGCTATGCTTAAGTCTCTTAATAGTGTTACCATCTTAGGTACTTAATCAATAAATCTAACTACTTGCAATATAAAGAGAGATGCAGAACGAATGTAAACACAAATGCAAGTAATAGAAAATGAGAGATGAGAGACAACAATGATCATAATTGCAAACAAAGCAATTTATCCTAGTTCACCCTCCTGTGGGCTACGTCCAGTCCCCAAAATCGTTAGGCTTTAATCCACCAACCAACTCTCAAACTAAATAGCTACTTGTTTCAACTTGAGGGCTTCCAACCAATACAAGTTCCATTTTTCTAATAAGTGGTCTTCCAATACGACTTAACATTGTCTCAATGAGGTTCTCTCCTAGAGAATTTTTACAACACATACAATTACAACTAAATGTAAATTCTTACCATCACAACCTTGTTTGGATTTTCCAAACCTTTCTCTTGATGAAGAATTTGATTAATAACCTTCATATAGCCAAAGAGATTGAAGCTTTGATGTGTATTTTTGTGGCTACAAGAAAACTTTTCTTTTGATCTCAATGAGATGAAATAAAACACAAGGAGGTCTTAGAAAATAACTTGAATCAGTCTCTTAGAAATCATGAATAGAACTTGATAGATTTAAAATCAAGTGGGGCCAAGAATTTGCTTAAACGCTTTTCAAAATAAAATCAAACTTTGTCCAAGAGAAGGACACTTTTTAGAGCTTAGAGATGGTTTCGAGTGCTTTGAAAATCACTTAAAATAATCCGTTAATGTTACAACAATGTTAGCCAACTTCAGCTTAAATATGGGCAAAAATCCGTTGAAAACTTGTCACTAAAATGCCCTCCAACGGAAAATCGATAACTCTTCGTAAAATGTGGAGCTGTGTTTTTTTACTCCGTTGGGCCAAAGTAGTCGACTCCTATACACACGGTAGTTGATTTCCAAACCTAATGTAGTCAATTTCCAAACCTACTGTAGTCGAATTCTTTTAAGGATAAAAACCCCCATTTTCCCTATAAAAAGTAGTCGACACTTATAGAAAAGTAGTCGACTCTTTTTCTGATACGTAAAAATATATCTTTGTTGTGCATGTGTCTTTTGGGGGAGACCGCCTTTATTTATAGGGGATGTGAGAGTTTATACATGGATATGATACAATCTTTCAAATACAATCTTTCAAAGAGATACAATCGTATCATCTCACATAGATATTCTATTTACAACACTCTCCTTTATGCTACCATGGTTGTGAACTCTGCTCAAATGTGTATCACAAGGGGTGGATACTTGAGGATCCTGAGTTAATAGGATTTGCCTTATTAAAACCTTTGGCTATGGAAAACTATGTGGGAAAACCCATAGTTAAGGAAAAAGAGGACAAATTCATATAACTCCCCCTGATCAGTACAGGCCCTTACGCTTTAAGATATCTTAGATGCCTCATTCTAATCTTTTGTACAAGCTTCCTAAAAGTAGCAGTAGGAAGTGACTTAGTGAAGATTTTCACTTGATTGTACTTGTTTGATATCCATCTCACCATCTCTTTGTAGCTTATGTGTCCAGAAGAATTTAGGAGAGATGTGCTTTATTTTGTTGCCTTTAATGTAGCCTCCTCGTAATTGGGCAATGCAAGCAATGTTATTCTCGAATATAGTGGCAGGTTCAAAGTCACTAGTCCTCAACTCTGTCATCACCAGGAAGTGATGTACAACAAAGCGTAGCCAAACACATTCTCTGCTTTCTTTTGGATGAGGTCACCGTCATGATCTGCTTGATAGATTTCCAGGAAATTGTTGTTCCAGTAGGTAAACATGTACCATGTTTATGAATTTTCATTATGTGGATCAGACCTATATCTTGCATCAGCATAACCAACAAGCGTGGAGGATTATTCTCTTTTGTAAAACATTCCCAAATCTGTTGACCCTTGGAGGTAGCACAGAAAATGCTTAACCCCGGTCCAGTGGCGCTTTGTGGACGCTGCAATATATCTGGTTAGTAAATTCACTGCAAACGCTATATCAGGACGCATGTAGTTGCCCAGATATAGAAGTGCTTCAATAGCACTCAGATAAGGGACTCCAGGACCAAGTATATCCTCCTTCCCTTCTAGCAGTCAGAAGGGGTCTTTATGTGCATCCAAGGAGCGTACTACCATAGGTTGTTGGATCGAGATCTAAGCCTAGAGGGGGGAATAGGCTTATAAAATAATTTTGTGATAACACAAACAATAGTCTACTCAACCAATCAGGCACAGAGTAAATAAAGTGCAAGTAAAGGCAATCACATCGTGCACAAGAGATTTACCCTCAGTCGCCCCAACGACCTACTCCAGCCCCAAAGCAAATACTAGATTCAATAGTATCAAGGTACAAACTATAAAGAGCTACGACCCCCCAACTCTATGCTTATCAAGTACTGTACCACACCCATCAAAGTGCCAAACACTATAATCTAGTACAAGCTCTCTCTTGACTAGCCCCAACTAGTCAAGACCCCAAAAACGATAGTTTAACGCATTGCAAAGATCAACAAACCAAATATCACAAACATAAAGAGATAATGAGTTTAGAAAGCTCAGTTTGTGTTGGTGTTGCAGTCTTTTCCGATCAGCACGTCTTCAGATACGCGCTGACACAAAAGTAGCCTCGATCTTATCTCTGGATCTCAATCTATAACTCCACGAAGTTTAATAGCAATATGGTCTCCGTGTATAGAAATTCCAGTACAGATCTGATTCAAGGTGGGATGTGTGCACAGTAACTTCTTTAACCTTTTAATTTTTACGCAATTCTCAGCTTCACGTCTCAAAAAAAACTAGTCCACTTCACGTTGGTAACTGATGCTCCTCTTTTCAGCAACTCATGGCAACAAGGGGTATCTCTGACGGCACCAAAGGTCTTGAAGGCTTCGACAAGTCGGCAACAAGTAGTAAACACTCAGAAGAATGGCAGTGATCGTGCCCCGGTGATGCACACGCAACCGGGACAAACGACTCGTAGACTTACCGCAAGCGCACGGCGTAGTGGCGAGCGGGTATCGAACTCAGGGAGGAACAATGACAGTGTCTTCTTCTAATCACCTAGCTATCAAAATGGTCAAGAATAACTTGGGGTAAAATCGTCACAATCGTTCGTATATCAATAGAAATATCAATGAAATAAAGCGCCTAGGGATAAGGAATCCCCGCTACGAACCGCACCTCATCGTTGTGATTCGTAGGTTACATCATTGCTAGACTTGAATTTTAGGTGAACTAGTCGCAACTAAATGTAGAACCAAGCTCACGCTCTCGCGCTATTGCCGGTCTATAGCAAACCTAGGTTAGGACCTAATCTCTTGCAAACCCTAACCTAACCCGCTAGCGTGAAGAACGACATCATCGTTCAACCGTATCTCGAGCCCACTCTCGTGCAAACTCGACCTACGACCTAGATTGAGATAGTTCCTACCAGTCCAATCTCTTGCAAACGGGTATGGGTATAGAATTACGATTGAAAACCCTAACCTTGGTCCAATCTCTTGCAAACCAATTATAGGAAAGTCCAATCGTAAATCTAAATCGGATTTCTAGGGTTTCCTATCAATTGGGACCCAATCTCTTGCAAATCCCAATCAATATGAATCCCTAGCTATCCGTAATTAATCAATCCCAACCTAACCCTCATCAATTCTAGCAAGGATTTCACCAATTCATCACAAATTAGAAATAGGGTTCATAGGGTTCATCCCTATGCCCTAGGACAATAAAACTACTCACTAATCATCATGCAATTCATGATAAAATCAATAACAAATTCAGCACAAATCATTGCAATAGAGAAATGAACAACAAAAATAGAGTTTTTGACAAGAAAGGAGACAAACAAATGAGAATCCAATAGCATCCAACAAAAATCCCCTTTCTAATCTCTCAAAAAGCCTAAATCTAATTAACTAAAAATCTCTCTAAAAAGGATGCCAAAAGTATCAAAAAAGTTCTCCCAAACTAGGGCAAAAACTGGGTTTAAATACCCCTCAAAATCGCCCAGAAATTCGTGACAAAAATGCCCATGCGCAGCCCAGAAATCGCAGTTTACGCAGCAGGCGGGGCGGCTCACTCGGCCGAGTGACAAATGTCACTCGGCCGAGTGACAGACCCTGTAAAATTCCAGTAAGTCGAGGGATCTTGGGGGTCTGTCTTCAGAAGTGACTCGGCCGAGTGGATTTACTCACTCGGCCAAGGGGCAATTCTTGCTCAACCGAGTGGGAATAGTCAAAAACCTGTAATTTTACAGTAAGTCGGCCGTTTTTGAAGTGGATTTTCCCATGCCACTCGGGCGAGGGGATTTCCATGCTAGGCCGAGTGGACTATTGTCACTCGGCCGAGTGCACGCCCAATTCCTTCTGTTGATGCGTGTCCGGTCTGGTCGGCCGAGTGGTCTTCTTGCTCGGCCGAGTGGGTGGTTCACTCGGTCGAGTGAGATGCTGCAAAGGCCCAATCTTCGTCTTTTCGCTTCCTCGTCGTTCCTACGACGTTTCTTCTTCTTCCACTCGTCTTCCATCGCCGAATAGCCCTCAAAAGCGCTTTGGGTGACACTCCGGAGTGGGTGCAAATCCTCTTGATCTCAAAATCACTCCAAATCGCTCCATATCTCCTGAAATACGGCAAAAACAAGAAATCGTGAAAAGCATCGCAATATTGCTGAATAGTCGTGAAAAACGTGATTTGAGCGATCAAAGTGGCATGCAAACATGCAGAAGAAGGGTGTAAAATACGGAGCGATCAAAATCCCCTAAGCTTACCTCTTACTCGTCCTCGAGGAAGATGAGTAAAAAGCGAGCCCGACGGGCAAAATGATGGAAAAGAGGGAAAAATAAAAGAAATAAAAATAAAAATAGAATAGAAAGCGAAGAAGGGGGGTGCTAGATCATTTTTCTCAGGACGTGGGTTTTGCTTACTCATATAGCATACATCGAATATAAAACACATGTCAAAGACTTTTATTTCGATATCATAGTATAATGATGCATTCGAAATAGAAAACCCCAGAATATCAATATAGCATGAAATATGGAATCATTCTAGGATTAACATCGTCTGAAGCATCTAAAGCGGTATGCATAACCATAGATCACGCACTTTTCAATTGAATGCTTTCTATAAGGAGTATAAGAGATATCACACAATATGGAATAGTAAGAATAGAAAAGTATGGCTTTCATGAAATGAATGCTAAGTGCCGATTTCTGGATTTCGTGAAACTTTAGCAATCTCACCGAGTATAGAAAATTACTTAGCCTAGGTTGTCATGCACCGTCAAGTAGTCACTCTCTCACACATCATTGGATCCTCTCCCCCAAGCTTATCCATAAGCGTGGTAGCATAGACAAATCAATATGTACATTCCCCATTTCTTTTGAAGCTCCAAAAATAAAGTAAAAATAAAACAAAAGAGGGAAGAATGAGAGAAAGAGTATGAGATGGGATCGTTATAAACTTCCTTTTTCGTTTTCTTTTCTTTTTCTGAATTTTTTTCTCTCTTTTTTATAGAAATATATACACAAGCGATCCCAAATCAAAAGAGAGAAGGATATACATGTATATATATTTTTGATTTTGGGGATTTGGAGCATGAAAATTAATAGCGGGGGAAATGCCGATAATAGACTTGCTAGGGGGGATTCACCAATGACTATCAAATAGAGAAATGATGCTCAAGATATGTGGAGAAAGAAATCAATGTATCGCTTGGTTCACTCTATAGGACGTGCATGACAACTTTCAGCAGAGTAATATAATCTACTCAGTTTAATCTCAAAAAGTAAACTAGTCCAGATATATCATCCTAGCAAACATTCAATCAACCTGAAAGTGAAGCGTACAATTCATGCAATAAGAAGTGACATGAGAGAGGAAAGCAGTACTCTAAATATAAGCAGACAATGCGTGAAGCTTGGTGTGTTTTCTATGAAAAGCATACAAATGAATCATCAGACATCAGCTAATAACAGAATTTCATCCATATTCATACAGGAAAAGAGTGGGTTACTATTTCAAAATGCAAAGCAGGGCATATCATATGATATCTGAAACAAAAGCTATGATGTGACAAAATAGCATGCATATGTAGATAAGCTAACACCACGTCATTATCATCACAGAAAAATCATCTCTTGCAAAAGATGAAAGGAAACAAGGATAAAAGAAAATAGAACTATATGCAATGCGGTATACTCAAAAAGGAAAAGAAAACGTGATGCATGATAAAAAAGGAAAAAGTGGTGAAAGTAAGGGCAAAAGTGGAAAGAAAGTGTGAGAAATCAAAAATGAAAGGTGACAAAAAGGAAAAAGTGTGAGAACTCACTCCCCCAAGCTGAAGTGCACAGTGTCCTCAATGTGCAAAGTGTGGCACACTTAGAGACGTGGAGTGGGTGGGGTGGGTGAGGATGCATGCATGATGAAAAAGAAAGAAAAATAAAAATAAAATAAAACGCGAATGAATGTGATGCATGCAAAGATCGGGATGGTGCAGATATAAGTGTCCCCAAAAGGTCTCTCCCTCACTCCCAAAAAGATATAAAAAGATATGATCAGGAAGGCACCAAAATAATACGTGGAGGAGGGGGGCAAAAATCAATCACCAGGCCCAGGAACAAATGGGCAGCAAAACGACAAAAATATCAGAGGCATTAAGAGTGTGCCGAAGCTGGTGGTGGCGCTGCACCATCACCGTCCTGTGGCGGGGGTGGTGGTGGAGGTGGTGGGCGTGTCATCTGCTGGGTGGGTGTGGGTGGTGGAGGCAGACGTGCCAGAATCTGATTCAGGCAAGCCTGAATACTGGGAAGGAATGCGACGTGGGTCTGCATGGAACTGACCGTGGCAGAGAGAGCCCTAAAGTCTCCTCGAAGTCCACTAACAGCCCCCTCTAGAGCACGAATCCTCTGAAGTAGAGTGTCAGGGGGTGGTGGAGCCGAGGGACGCATAGGTCTAATAGGTGGGGTGCGGGGCTGTCTCTGGCAGGCAGTGTATAGGATGGGGCCAACAGGGTAGTGTGGAAGGGGTGCTGTGCTCGGTAGGTGATGCCCAGCCTCGGTGTGAGGCTGGGACGCAGGCTGGGTCGAAGCAGCAACAGCAGCAGCAGAGGTGGAAGGCAAAATAGGTGACGAGGCAGCAGGAGAGGTTAGTGACGTAGAAGTGGGGACAGAATTCACGACACTCTCGGTAAAGACAGCGGTAGTGGGGTCAGAAGGGCCGACGGCCGGGGTGGCCGTGGACAAAAGTGAGGTCAGGACCGCCACTGCGGTAGTAAAGGAGGTATTGTCGCTCTCTAAAATGGTGGTGGGACGCTCGGGGCTAAGAGAGGTAATAGGCTCGACAGACATAGGCTCGGCGGCGGCGGCGGCGGCGGTGGTGGAGGACGGCTCAACAAAGGTACTCCCGACACTGACAGAAGTGTGGACAGAAGTGTCGGGAGGTGCAGACAGTGCAGGTGCATGCTGAGGGATCACGGGGTCAACAGGTGGTGCAGGGGGTGCCTGCTCAGCATCCTCAGCCTCAAGCACGTAGGCAGCAGGGATAAGGAGATCCATCGCTGGAATCCTGTCCCCGTGGGCCGGTCCAATGTGTGTCCGAGCGAGGCTCGGAAGAACCATGTAGTCAGCACTAAAGGGACCATGCAACCACACCCAATGCCTGCGACTGTGGGTACGAAGCATCTTCATCCGGGCCATAACATCTATCGAGAGTGAAGTGGGGCCCGGAGCTCGACGCAAGTCGTCAGGTAGGTCCACGCCGGTCATAAGGGCTAGAAGCGTGATCAGACCGCCGCAACAAATAGGTGAGCGAGCGCTCACCGAAATGATGATGCGGTCCAGAAACCAACTAGCGATGTCGATCTCGACGGTGGGGACCAGGTCGTCGCTACACTTATCCAGAACCCTAGGGCGAGTCATCACGTAGAGCATATAGAGTTCTGGCGTAGACATGGTCCCGGGCTCGTACCTCGCTAGGAAAGTAGTCGCCATGAGGCGCTGTGCAATGCGGAGGCAGGGGTGTAGGATGGCTGAGGCCTTGGCCCTACTAGAGTCAAAGCCAAGTGGGGATCCCGTGATCCGTGTCCAGAATGTGGAGGTGTCGAACGACGGGGGTGGGATGTGCGTGGGAGCGTAGGCACGGTCAGGGACAGGGACAGCGGGCCACTGGAAGAATGCTCGAAGCATGTCGAGAGTGATCTCACACTCTCGGTCCATCAGAGGGAACGAGCATCCTCCAGGGGTCCGGTCAATAGAGCAGAGGACCTCAAGTGTCGGACAGATATAAGTATCCGCCGACACCGACAAAAAATCACGCCATCCCACTTTTTCGTACAACGTGAGAAGCCCCTCGAGTACCCCTAGGCAGTCAAGGTCAGCTAAGTGTGCAAACCTAGATGGTACTATCGAGCGATGGCAGATACACTCAAATCTGGCGCGGTGTGCATCATTTCGAAACGTGATCCCCATCGGCCCGACGACGGGAGCGGGTGGATGGACAGGATCAGCAAGGATCAGCTATGTAGGTGGTGGTGGTGGTGGCGGGCTAGGTGGAGGGGAGTCCTCCCTAGCGTGAGAGGGATCGGGATCATCGGTCCTCCTCCGCTTGGGAGCGGATCCCCGTGTACGCGGCCTAGTGCACAGCGACATATGTGCCGCGAGATGTGTCCCAACCTAATAAATACAACGACGTGCTAAATAATGGAACGAATGTACCTGAACACGCCGCGAGAGCAATAAGTGGTGCGTGCGAAGAGACGCCTCCGCCGCGAAGCTCAATGCACGTCCTAAAGCTCCCCAAAGCTCCCCCAAGATAGCCTGCAAATCAAACGATCAAATCAGCGAATAATATGCAATATATATGGGGGAGATGGGGGATAATAGATAGATATGAAAGTTAATTTGGATTAGGGGCTCAATGGGCGTACGGATCAAGAGAAACGGGGAGAAAATGGGTTTTTGGGGCAGAACGAGGTGAACTGAGGCGGTGGAGGCCGGCGCCGACGAGGGGGGGTGGCGGCCGATCGTCGGCGTGGGGAGGGGAACTCGGTCGACGACGAAGGGGGGTCTATTCAGGCGAATGGTGAGTCGATTCGGGCGATGGAGTTCAAGCATCGCGCTCGGGCTAAGAATTTGGGGATATTTTGTTTCGATTTTCGCGCAGCCCGCAGTGATTATATATAGGAAATGTTACGACTCGGCCGAGTGTGCGTAAACCAAAAATAGTTTCGAAAATCTCCTTGCCGCTTACGACTCAGCCGAGTGGCTTTGTCTCACTCGGCCGAAGGGAGAAACTCCACTCGGCCGAGTGGCTCTGCCACTCAGCAATTTTTTAGCTGGGAGGGTATCTGTTTCACTCGGCCGAGTGACTAGTCACTCGCCCGAGTGGCAATTAAAACTAAAACTGACAGAAATTAACAGAGAGTTGGTCTGCAGAAACTTCCCTGATTGGTGCTCCACTCGGCTGAGTGGAGTCTTTGCTCGTCCCAGTGGCATAAGCTACTCGGTCGAGTGACGTGCTGTTTTCTGCATCGGCTCTTCGTTTTCGCTCTGGTTTCTATTTTTCTTCCTTCAGTCTGTTTCTTCTTCCTCCTAAGGCCTGAACGCGTTCCTGGAGCGCTCTTCCTTGCCTTGATCATCCTCCATATGATTGATCTCCCTTTCTCCTTCTCCTGTCATGAAAAATAGGAACCGTTGTCACGATTTTCATGGACAAAAAATTCTAAAAACTAACAAAAGGCTAAACCAAAAATGAAAATGAAAATAAAAATAATGCAAAAACTGTCGGGTTGCCTCCCGACAAGCGCTCGTTTAAGGTCATGAGCTCGACCCCATAAGATATTCGTTTAGCTTAAGATATTGGGTGCATACGAGATGCACCCGTCAAACTTGTCGGGAAGGCCGCTTGGGTTCGGGTCTTGATGTTCATCGGTCTTCCTCGATGCCTCCTCATCATGGGCAATGTGGGGGGATAAGTCCCCCAAGCTAGAGCTTGTTCCTATCTTCTTCTTGGCCGGTGACATCGATCTTCCGTTTGGTGGAGCTTTCTTCGGATTCTTGGCCCTTGAGAGCTTGCAAAGCTCCCGTATTCTTGCGACATCAGCGTCGCCTTCATCACCATCCGTGGAGCTATCTGTAGGGTCCTCCAACTTCTCTTCTTCACCTGAAGCTTGGCCTTCTTCGAAGCCATCGTCATGGAGAGCACCAATAGAGTGGGGGATTGCTTCTTCGATCACTTCATTGAGGAGATCCATATAATCTAACTCCTCGTGATATGACATATGTTTCATGGCCTTGGGTATGTGAAGCTCGACTTCTATGTTGCCGACATTCAAGGATAGAGTTCCTTCACGCACATCGACGATAACACCGGCGGTTGCGAGGAACGGGCGTCCAAGTATGAGCGAAGTGTCGCCCTCTTCCTTGATGTCCATTTTGACAAAATCACAAGGCAAGCATATACCTCCCGGTACTTGGAGTGGAATATTCTCTGCGATCCCTACGGGCCTAGTAATCTGACCGTCCGCAAGTTGAATCCTTATGTCGGTCGGCTTCAAGTCGGTGCCCGTGTTCAATCTTCGGAACATACTAAGGGGCATAAGGCTCACACTAGCGCCCAAGTCAACTAGAGCTTTTTGCAAAGGGACACCTCCTAGTGTGCAAGGCATGCGAAAACTCCCGGGATCCTTCAATTTCACTGGCTCCTTCTCCTTCCGAGTAAACCAAGTTCCTTGCTCCGCAAGCATGATTTTTTCCTTCCTTTTCTTACCCGAAATCAAGTCCTTCAAGAACTTTGCGTAAGACGGGATCTCAACAATTGCATCTAAGAAAGGAATATTGAGGCTTACTCCCCTCAAGTATTCTAGGAACTTGGTGAGCCTTTTCTCCATCTTGGCTCTAGCTAGCCGTTGTGGAAACGGCACCGGTGGCATGTAGCAGCGCTCATCAAGTGGCTCCACCACTTTAGAATTTCCTTCTCCAATTGGCTCCTGTTGGCTCTCCTCTTCAATTGCCGGTTCTTTTTCTTCCAAAATTTCCACCACGGGTTGCTTGCTTTGGGTCATAGCGGGAGTGGTATCCTTCCCGTCCCTCGTTGTAACTGCAACCACCGCATTGATGTGCCCGGTATTGCTCCGTGGATTGGGCTCGGGTTGAGCCGGTAATTGTTGGGCGTTTTTGTTGAGCAACGCAAGTTGCTCCGCAAGTTGAGCGACGACGGTACTTAGTGACTCTTGCCCCACCGTCAACTTAGAATTTATCTTTCTCTGCTCCACCATAAATTCCTCCACCATAGCTTTGTAGTCCGATCGTGGTTGAGCTTGAGGTGGGTTGGGAGCTCTCCAACCTTGGTTGTACCCGGGGGGTCTATATGGTCCCGCTTGTTGCCTCGGTGGGTAATTTTGTTGCGGTGGCCCCCTCGGTTGATATTGAGGTTGTAATGGTGGAGGCTGAGCTTGAGAAAGTTGTTGTGGCGGCGGGTTCAAAGCACCATCATTGTTTGCATATGAAACGCCCGGATGGTTTCTAGCGGCCGGGTTGGCCCAATATCCGGAGTTCCCCGCGACATATTGTACTTGCTCTAAGGCTCCTTCTCCATTGTCCCCTCCTACATACATGGCTTGGGATTGGTCTTGCCAATCACTCATATTTCTTATCGGCGTAGATGTAGAGGGTGTTTCATGTGGGTCGGTGATATATTTATCCAATCTCTCCACCACCTTGTGGAGAGAGTCAAATTTGGTTGAAAGCTCCGCCACGGCCTTGGCCTCATAAATGCTAGTGGGCTTCAAAGAGGATGAGGACTGTCCTCGCTCGTCCCCACATTGTTGGTTATTGGAGGCCATCTCCTCTAACAAGGCCGTTGCTTCATCCGGGGTCTTTGATAGTATGGCTCCATTGGCGGTTGCGTCAATAATTTGCTTCGTGCCCGGTTGGAGACCATTGTAGAAACTGTGAACAAGTTCCCAATCTTCTATACTATGATGGGGGCATTGATGTTGTAAGTCTTTGAAGCGCTCCCATGCTTCATAGAGGGTTTCTTACGGTCCTTGCTTAAAGGACATGAGAGCACTCCGTATCTTCACCGTCTTGGAAGGAGGGTAAAATTTGTCAATGAAGGCGCTCGCCAACTCATCCCAAGTGGTGAATGTACCTTCCGCTTGTGTCCTCAACCAATATAAAGCTTTATCCTTGAGTGTGAAGGGGAAGAGTCGCAGTCGGATTGCAACAACGGAAACACCTGGTATTTGGAAAGTGGCGCACTTGGACAAGAAAAGTTGGATATGGTAATGCGGATTCTCATGGGCATTCCCATGAAACGGGTCTTGTTGCATCAATACTACCAATCCCGTTTTTAGCTCAAAATTCTTGTCCGCCACTAGTTCCGGCATGGCGATGGATGATGTAGTGGAAGAAGTCTTAGGCCGAAGCCTATCTCTAATGGATATGATCCTCGCCATTCGTGCGGCTAGCTCCTCCGGTGTCTCCGCACGGTTCATACAACCATCCTCCGTAGCGTGCCTTCTCTCGGCTCTGATCCTTCTCACGGTCGCTCGATCTCCGGATCAAATAATATTTCCTCGGGGTTCGTCGTAGATCTCGTGTACATGCAAGGGAAAACAGAGTTTCAAAGGAAATGTTAGCACGAATAAGGAGTAAAAAGATAAAATTAATAAAGGAAAAAGAAAACACTAAGTAAAGAGAATAAAACACTGTCGCCTCCCCGGCAATGGCGCCAAAAACTTGATCGCGCTCCGGTGATGCACACGCAACCGGGACAAATGACTCGTAGACTTACCGCAAGCGCACGGTGTAGTGGCGAGCGGGTATCGAACTCAGGGAGGAACAATGACAGTGTCTTCTTCTAATCACCTAGCTATCAAAATGGTCAAGAATAACTTGGGGTAAAATCGTCACAATCGTTCGTATATCAATAGAAATATCAATGAAATAAAGCACCTAGGGATAGGGAATCCCCGCTACGAACCGCACCTCATCGTTGTGATTCGTAGGTTACATCATTGCTAGACTTGAATTTTAGGTGAACTAGTCGCAACTAAATATAGAACCAAGCTCACACTCTCGCGCTATTGCTGGTCTATAGCAAACCAAGGTTAAGACCCAATCTCTTGCAAACCCTAACCTAACATGCTAGCGTGAAGAACGACATCATTGTTCAACCGTATCTCGAGCCCACTCTCGTGCAAACTCGACCTACGACCTAGATTGAGATAGTTCCTACCCGTCCAATCTCTTGCAAACGGGTATGGGTATAGAATTACGATTGAAAACCATAGCCTTGGTCCAATCTCTTGCAAACCAATTATAGGAAAGTCCAATCGTAAATCTAAATCAGATTTCTAGGGCTTCCTATCAATTGGGACCCAATCTCTTGCAAATCCCAATCAATATGAATCCCTAGCTATCCGTAATTAATCAATCCCAACCTAACCCTAATCAATTCTAGTAAGGATTTCACCAATTCATCACAAATTAGAAATAGGGTTCATAGGGTTCATCCCTATGCCATAGGACAATAAAACTACTCACTAATCATCATGCAATTCATGAGAAAATCAATAACAAATTCAGCACAAATCATTGCAATAGAGAAATCAACAACAAAAATAGAGTTTTTGACAAGAAAGGAGAAAAACCAATGAGAATTCAATAGCATCCAACAAAAATCCCCTTTCTAATCTCTCAAAAAGCCTAAATCTAATTAACTAAAAAGCTCTCTAAAAAGGATGCCAAAAGTATCAAAAAAGTTCTCCCAAACTAGGGCAAAAACTGGGTTTAAATATCCCTCAAAATCGCCCAGAAATTCGTGACAAAAATGCCCCTGCGCAGCCCAGAAATTGCAGTTTACGCAGCAGGCGGGGCGGCTCACTCGGCCGAGTGACAAATGTCACTCGGCCGAGTGACAGACCCTGTAAAATTCCAGTAAGTCGGGGGATCTTGGGGGTCTGTCTTCGGAAGTGACTCGGCCGAGTGGATTTACTCACTCGGCCGAGGGGCAATTCTTGCTCAACCGAGTGGGAATCATCAAAAGCCTGTAATTTTATAGTAAGTCGGCCGTTTTTGAAGTGGATTTTCCCATGCCACTCGGGCGAGGGGATTTCCATGCTCGGCCGAGTGCACGCCCAATTCCTTCTGTTGATGCGTGTCCGGTCTGGTCGGCCGAGTGGTCTTCTTGCTCGGCCGAGTGGGTGGTTCACTCAGCCGAGTGCGATGCTGCAAAGGCCCAATCTTCGTCTTTTCGCTTCCTCGTCGCTCCTACGACGTTCCTTCTTCTTCCACTCGTCTTCCATCGCCAAATAGCTCTCAAAAGCGCTTTGGGTGACACTCCGGAGTGGGTGCAAATCCTCTTGATCTCAAAATCACTCCAAATCGCTCCATACTCCTAAAATACGACAAAAACAAGAAATCGTGAAAAGCATCGCAATATTACCGAATAATCGTGAAAAACATGATTTGAGCGATCAAAGTGGCATGCAAACATGCAGAAAAAGGGTGTAAAATACGGAGCGATCAGGCAGCAAGTAGCAAACACTCAGAAGCATGACAACAAGATGTTGAAGTAGGAAACTACGCCGGCAGCAATGGGAAGATGAACTCGACAACAAGGCAGCCTTCAGAAGCAGGAAGTCACGACAAACATGAGCTCTTCATGCAAGCAAGGAGGTCATTGTTCGACGGCCGCTCTTTCTTCATGCAAGCAAGCGAGGTGATGATGGCTAGGGTATGTAGGGTGTTCCTCAACGGCAGTAGTGTATGATCGCATTATCAGCAATGAAGTTTGATCTATAGGCTTCAAACTCCATACCGGTACAATGATCTCGATGACACGTTTCACTCTCCAAGGCAGCACAAAGGTGGCAGCGAGAGGAACTGATCGGCGATGGCAAAGAACTCCATGAATACACCGTCTCCACGTAGCCACAAGGTCACGACAGGGAACGATCAGTAAGGTGACGGCAGAGGGACAGCTTCAATCATCGATAAGGCCATCAAATGATGGTAGCAACACGTTCACGAACACCACATGGAGATGAAGAGCATTGAGATGGGGTCCTTGGCCGTGAGATTCTTGGTGTTTTGAAGATGAGAGTACTTTTTCTCTAGGTGTTGGGTTGCTGCAAGTTAGGGTTTTCTTGGTGGGTTTGCTTGCGGCTGCTTGGAGATGCTAGGGTTTTTAATTTTTTTTGGCCGTCTTCTCTCCCATTTTGAGGGGGTTTTATAAAGACATAGGTGGTTGTGTTTGGGTCAAAACACATCTCTAAAAAATAGGGATTATATGGAGATTAATATGGGATTTGAGTCAATCAAGTTGGATTTGTTTTTATTTGAATTTGTATGAGATTCTAAGTTCAAATTAGCTTTCTTATCCCTCCATCTCTTGACCAAGTCCACCTTGAGTATGAATTGCTAATTTCTCCATCACTTTGACCAAATCCCCCTTTGAATATTTACAAGCTTGCCATCGTCTTTGTATTTACATCATTGCCACTCCTGAAATACTTAGCAAATACATCAAAACGTTCACACGAGTTTGTTATCATCAAATACGAAGTCATCGATCATTGTATCCAACAATCTCCCCCTTTTGATGATGACAAACCATATCTAAGATTTGAGCAGTAAGCATCCAAATAATGTCATCGTAGCATGTGTATTTGTGAAGTGTGATGATGGAGGGATTAATGCAATGATGTTCAACAATGATGTTAAAGTATGCTCCCCCTATATTCATGATCCCCCTATGTTCATGCTCCCCCTTGAATAAATATCAATAAATCAAATCTTCAAATCTGTCCCTAAAATATTCTCCCCCTTTTGTTATCATCAAAAGTGTACTCACGAAGTCAATGTCATATCTCATGCAAAAAAGAGAGCATTATAAATCATAACAGACATTTGCATGCAGATAACTTTAAATAAACAATTCACATTCAATGAAAATTATAAGAGAGACTTCAACACCATTGTGTACGTGTGATGCTTAAATGTTAAAGTACATAGGGAGAACTTTCAAGAAAATAAAACATAGCAAATCCACTTTTCATTACAACAAGACATCATGTAGGATTGCTTGTCCACATCTCATTGATAATGAGTTCAAGGCACCACACCCAAAACATAGCATATGAGGACTCTTAGATGTGGGGTGGCATTGCTCCAAGGCTAAAGTTTACTCTTAAAGCATATGTTGGATACCCGTGGGTTGTATCGTTGCCATGGATCGTATCCATTTTTCATACGGAGCTCTTTTTCATTAACATTTATTCTTTGTTTTGTTATTTTTAATTCAATTCTTTTGAGCTCTATTTTTTATCCAAGGTAAGACACATCATATCCCGTAGAATTTCAGTTAATTTACTGCCTACAACCACTTACCAATATTTCATGAAAGATATCTCCATATGTACAACAACATTTAATTCTTGTGGAAGTGGAAAATGTAGGTGTAGAAATCAAGTTATTCAAATCATTGAACATGTCATGGTTTCTTAGAGAGTCCAACATGCTCATGTAGTTGTAACACTAATACATCAATTTTTACATAGATATGAATATCATTCATTGATATCATTTTAATGAGCAAAAGAGGAATACACAATATGCACCATTTTTATAGCTTTTTATAGTTTGTTTTTGTTTATAAAGAAATGAATCTCTTATAAAGCAAAAAACTAGCACACAAAGAAAAAAATGAAGCACAAAAAAACAGATCTCATACTAATTTTTATCAATTATCCCCAATTCTAGAGGAAGCGACAAAAACGATCCTCATCTAAAGGTTTGGTGAAAATATCTGCCAGCTGTGAATCTGTGGGGAACGAATTCTACAGACACATCCTCTTTAGTGAGATGATCCCTAAGAAAGTGATGTCTTATGTCGATGTGTTATAGTATGAGAGTGGTGTACGGGATTACTAAAGAGGTATATGTCACTCTTGCTATCATATCAAAAGGTATTCTTCTAAAAGCTAATACGTAGTCAGATAATGTTTGCATCATCCACAATACTTGGGCACAGCAACTCCCTAAGGCAATATACTCTACTTCAGTAGTGGATAGTGCAACACTATTTTGCTTACGGCTTGACCATAAAACTAGAGAGTGTCCTAGCATAAACCATATGCCACTAGTGTTCTTTCTATTAATTAGACTCCCCACATAGTTTGCATCTGAATAACCCATCACTCAAAGTTACCACCAGAGGGATACCAAAGGCCTAAAGTTGGTGTACTAATGCGATACCTAAATATCCTCTTAATGGATTTTAAATGAGACTCTTTTGGGTTGGCTTGAAAGCGTTCGCACAAGCATACATCAAACATTATATCTGGCTTAGAAGTAGTCAAGTATAACAAGGAACCAATCATACCTCGATAAAGCTTTTGATCCACAGCGACTCCTTGTTCATCTTTGTCCATTTTCACAGAGGGGATTATTGGCGTTCCGATTCCTTTAGACTTCTACATCTCGAACCTTTTCAAAAGCTCCTTGATGTATTTGTTTTGGGATATAAAGATGCCTTCTTTTCCTTGCTTTACTTGGAACCCCAAATAGTATTTCAGATCTTCCACAAGGCTCATCTCAAATTGGTCATGCATGACTTTCTCAAAATTTTGACATAGAAGATCATTAGTAGCACCATAAATTATGTCATCAATGTATATTTGTACAATAAGAAAATCATCAGATTCATGCAACAAAAATAATGTATTGCCTGCACTATCCTTTTTAAAATCATTTTCCAACAAATATGTGCTAAGACGGTCATACCAAGCCCTTGGAGCTAGCTAGAGTTCGTACAAAGCTTTTTCTAATTTGTAAATTTGGTGTGGAAAATTATGGCATTCAAATCTTGGGGGTTTTTTTTGATAAATACATCTTCTTTTAGGTAGCCATTAAGAAAAGCAGTTTTTACATCTATTTGTTTTAGTTTGAGCCCTTTACAACTTGCAAAAGCTAGCAAGATTCTAATGGACTCTAATCTAGCAACTGGAGCAAAAGTTTCATCCACATCAATACATTCAATTTGATTATACTCTTTAGCTACCAATCTTGCCTTATTTCTTATAACATTACCAGATGTTGGAAACTCACAACTCCTCATATAGTTTTGATGATACAAACATATTATTTTATATGTACTAACTTTATCTATGCAGATATTATAGCACAATCAAGACAATTATCAAGTATACAAGTTGCAAGAAGCATCCACTACGAGACGAAGCATATCGAAGATATTTTGTATCTTGTGAAAAGAAATGTAATCTTTATTTTTTTCTCTTGCATATACTTAGACTGTAAAAGCCTTGATGATGATCTCTCTTAGTTGTTTAGGGCACGTCTTCAAAAAATCTAGTCAAAAATCCAGTTAGTCGACCAATCCCTATTGATAGTCGACTAATTTAAATATTAAAATATTCAGAAAATTTGGAAACTTTGTTAGACGTATTTTAGAGTCTCTAGGATCATTTTCCTACAAATTTCTAAGTTTCAGATTTTCTAGTCGACTAATAGACTCTGTTAGTCTACCAGTCATTTTTAAATAAGTTATTCTAAATGATTTATCATTTAAATAATATATTTTATTAATGGAAGTTAGAACTACTGCAAATGGCTAGTTCTTGACAGTTTATAGCCATTTACATCAGTTATTTTCAGTTTTCAGAAGTTATTTTCTGAAAAGACACCTCAACAGTCAAAATCCTAGTCAGCAGCCCTATTAGTCGACTAGCTCCTAACATTAGTCAACTAATTTGAATAAAAATTTCCCAAATTTTTTTGAAAATTTAGGCAGTTGTCCAACCTTCAAAAACTAACTTTTTGGCTATAAATAGACCTCCAGACCCTTGCCTAAATATCACGAAAATGCACACACACTCAATTTTCTTAAGTTTACTTTCTCTCTCTAGAAAATGAGTGATTTTCAGATTTTTATAGAGGAACCTCTGCAGAAATTATTCCTCCATAGAAAGTTCAATCTTCAAGTTTGTTCTACCACAAGTTTACGTCAAGAACCTTGGAGATTCAATCACATTCCTTGCGTTATAATTCCAATATTATCAAGGTTATAGGTGATATTGTTTCATACTCTCTTTACTTTATGGTGAATCTCTTGTTGAAGAGATTGTACAAGTTTGCAACACGGGGAGTGTTGGCATCTTTGTATATTGAATGCTTGTGGAGAGCAAGTGTTATAGTGGATTCAAATCTCTACGAGTTTGTCACGTCCCGGTGCCCAAAAACGGGGAAGGGGTGACTGCCGCGGTACGGGAGTACCAAGTGTTAAGGCGCTACAAGAAATTAGCAGGCCACTGCAACTGCTAGAACAACACAGGCAATTAAAGCAGGTGCAAAGTAAAGCACGAACTGTAAAACTCTAGCACAACACAGAAAGGTACAGTGAGGCGACGGCATGCAACAAGCGGGAGCGTACGAGTGTGCATCACAGACTATCTACTATCAACACTACAACATCATATCTTGTACTATACCACCACCAGGGGCACGAGGCACAAAAGCTGAAGAGAAGAAAACAAAAGTGACTGCTCGCAAAAATTTCCTACCCCGACCCACTACACCCGAGCCCTAACTAACTGCTCTGGGCTCCTGGCCTGGAAGAGTCGCCCTCAGGGTGTCGGTAGTCCGGCTGGTGATTTGATATTCCTGGACCTGTACCTAGAGAATGGGGGAAAGGGACATGTCACAGCGTGTCTAGTGGGAAACTTAACCACACAAGCCATATTCACAACACTTCACATAAGTCACTAGTACTAAGTTTGTTAAATTCATGTTTGTTGTTTGGAACCTAAACATTAAGTGGGACACAAAGGAGCTGGACCTCACCCATAAGGCGGGTGGAAAGATCTCCGACTCTCTGGTGCGCTAGCTCGTCAGGAGCCTTTGTAACCCAACCTCTCTCCACGACCCAAAGGGCCACGACCTCGAAAGGCCAAAGAAACCACACACCCCAAAGGGGCACGACCACTCCCTGTGGTAGGAGGGCCAAAGCAAACAACCTCGAAAGTCCAATCCACACTATGCCCACCTAATGCTTTGGTTCCCCCACCCCATTCCCTAAGATGCTCACCCACCTTAAAGTGGAAAGAGATATCTCGGGCTTTCATTATCTGCAACATAATGGTGTAAAGTAACAATTCAAACCAACATTCTCACATATAAGGAAACATCGCTTTGGCACTATAATCATCTTCATTAACACCTTCAAGGCATAAGTAAAATTCACCATTCATCATTCACTTAATTAAAAACATAAGAGGATGAAACATAACTACAAGCAACGTCCAAGGAAAACGTGAACTCAAGCATCCGAGTACTACTAATTAGAACTTGCCATAGAAAACAACTTCAAGTGTGGTTATTAATCTCATTTGGAAGGAAAGAGTATAGCAACTAAGGTATAATGGAAGCAATACATTAGTTTAGTTAAAACTCGTAAAATTTTGAAAAGGGTTAATAAAAGATTCAAAATAAATGAAATGTCTTATGCATACTTTGAAGAATTCAATAAGGGGTTATCTAAAGTTAATAGTAAGTGCCTAATCCTAACTTTTATGCTTATTGCTAAGATTGACAAAAACCATCTTACATAAATCATGGTTTTGTCATAGAAGTTAAGTTTTTCAAAAGGGTTCTTGACCCACTCCATATAGTAATTCCTATATAGGCTTAAATAGGTATAGGAAAAATAAAATTCTTAATATCTTGTAGGACCTTGTAAACAATGGTAATTAGGGTTCCTACACTCTCTAAAATCATTTAGAGCGTCTCACTTGCAAGTTAGCCAAAAACCCTCTTACTAATTTTGCTTTTATACTAATTTTTCAAAGGGGATTTCTTTTAAACATGGAATTCTTAGGGAGCTAGTAAGTGGCACTTTGTGTGGGATTCCTAGCTTAAGCTTATAGGGCTTAGGATGTTTTGAAAATGCTTACAACATGCTCACAAAAATTTCGGCAGAGTTTCCCTTGTATTTTTCAAGGTTTCCCAATTACAACATAAGTATTACTAAAGGAAATACAAGCCATAAACCCAAAAACATAATCTTACTCTTAGAATCATGGAAGAAATAATAATCAACATCTAAAAACATGAAATCTACAAAACTAAGCTTGACCCATTATTTACTTTGATCCAAATAACAATTTTTACCAAAGGTGAAAGAACAAAAACATCAAATTCTACACATAGCCACATATGGGGAGTATGTTGAGAATCCCACCTTGTTAATGCTTTTGGAATGATTGTAGGAGAGCTAAGGATGTTGTGGATGCTAGGGCTTCCCTCCACTTCTTCCAATTTTCCCTCTCATTCTCGCCTTTTCTTTCCTTTCTCTCTTTTCTTCTTTTTTCTTTGTTTTTTTTGTTTTAATGTGCAGGTTTCGGCCTAAAGGGGGTGGGTTCAAATGAAAATTAAAGGGGAAAAAACAAATTAGAAAGTAAGAGAAGTTTGGAGAAGAGAAGAGAGGAAAAAATCTCTAAGGGTTCTTTTATTTACAATTTTGCCATTCAACTTCCATTTTTTTGCCTCTAATTCCAAAGCCCTTCAACTTAGTAGGCTAGCTCATCCTTTTAATTATTTACAAGTATGCCATTGTCATTCATTTTCATTTGTTTCCAAATTTTTTCGGCAAGTTCCTACAACATTCTCTTTAATAATACCCCTCTTTGGGTGTAATTGCAAACCAGTTGGACATGTAAGTAAACTTGGTCCAAATTAACGGTTAATGTATGAATTTTCTATCTACTTGAAGGAGGAATACTTGTATCAGCACTTAGGAGCATTACACCCTACCCTCCTTAAAGAAATTCCGTCCTCGAAATTCAAAATCAGAAAGAGGGTCTTATATCTGTAGTGCCCTGGGAAGCTACTGCACATGTACTAGAGGGGGGGTGAATAGTACTTTTAAATAATAAGGAGAGTTATTCCTAATTATCGTGCAAATAACAAACAACGATGCGGAATAACTACAATCAAGAAATAATGCAAACGCAAACACAATGGTTTAATGGGTTCGGATCCACCCAAGTCTCCCCGACTTGTTCCCGTGATCCTACGTCCCAACCACCCGGATCCCTTCCGGATACTTGAGTTAGAAACCCTAACTCAAGATTTCCAATATGATCACTTGCAAAAACCTCACAAGCGCAATCGACCTACAATCGATGACCGTGACTCCCACAACCCGGGATCACGCAAAACCTCTCACAACCGAGAGTATACAATTCAAATATAACTGAAATGAAATGCTTACCAACAAAATACCTATGCCTTGAGATTTCTTACCAAATTAGGGCAAAGAGGATTTTGATGGAGGAAGAGTCACCAAACCCTAGCTTCAAGAAGATGACCAGCAATGGAAGCCTAGGGATGAGATGGATGACCTAGAATCAAGCCCTTGGCTTGGAAGGCTCACAATCAATGAATCTCTCTTGAGGAATAAGAGTGAGGGAGAGATTCTTGAGAATGGGAGAGCTTGAAGATGAGAGTTGAAAGAACTTCTCTTTGAATCAATAGAGCTCTGGAATAGCAGCCTTGGATCCTATGAAATAACCCCTTCATGTATTTAAAGGATCAAGGGAAAAGGGAGAGAGAAACGTCGCTTTCAAAACTCCAACGGATCTAAATCTGAAGCAGACTAGTCGGTCTAAGAAGGATCACTGACCGACTAGTTCATCAACTAGTCGGTCGGTGATTCAACATGAACCGACTAAGAGGTGAACAGTGAACAGATGAAGATTTCAGACCTAGATAACTAGTCGGTCCAAGAAGACTTTCTGACCGACTAGTTTCACAACTAGTCGGTCGGTCAATAAACTTAGACCGACTAAGAGTCAAAAACACATAGTCTGAATACAAATGATTTAGTCGGTCCAAGAACAAATGTTGACCGACTAGATCAACAACTAGTCGGTCACCAAACGTTCTTAGACCGACTAACGATAAACAGTAGCTTAGGAGAAATTTAGTATGAACATTAAGTCACAACTAGTCGGTCAAAGAAGCATCACTGACCGACTAGTTCACAAACTAGTCGGTCGGTGAGTCAACGTAGACCGACTAACAGTAAACAGTAAAGTCCAAGAAATTAAGGAATCAAACTAGTCGGTCCAAGAACAGTTGCCGACCGACTAGATCACCATCTAGTCGGTCAGTACTTGTTCTTGTACCAACTAACATGCACATACAAATCCGAATCGAAGCGCGACGCTTCGAGGAAGTTAGAATGAACTTGTGCAAGGATCCTAAAGCTACGAAATGAGCGAAATGAAGATAGAAACGTAAGTCCTACTCAAGGCTTAACATTCTAATCTATGAAGCTAGAAGACTATAAAATAAACCTCACGAGCCGTCTTCAAAGCTTCAATCTTCATTCCTCTTGACTTCAATATTGCTCCTTGAGCTTCAACGAAGCTCCGGGCACACGATCACGCATATTGAGAAGTCTTGAGATGTCGCTTTAAGTGTTCTCGTGAATTTGGCGACGATCTCCATAACTGCGTTCACAAATTGTTAGTTCACGATTTATTTATGTTTGCTCATCATCCAAAACCAAATACGAGGAGTCCAATACTCAACATTCTCCCCCTTTTTGGTGATGACAAACCAACATAAATAATAATAAAAAATAATGAACTAAATGAAATATACTTACTCCCCCTGCATTGATGACACATTAGTTCCATATGAAATAATAAGCACATACATCAAGCAGACGATGAAAGTAAAGATTCAAATCCAATATTTGAAATTTTATATCTTAACTCCCCCTGAATCTAACATATTTAATTAGATTCATGGTAAATTATCATTTAGCACATGCCATTATTATGCCATTATTATATCTCTCCCCCTTTGGCATAATCCAAAAAGAGCGGGAGGAGGCCAATGACAATAATTCATGTCCAAATAACTCATTAAGCATGGGAGTCTAAGAATACGACCACGTTTCATATGACACCAAAATAAAATTCGAATAAAATCAAAGCGTGTCAATGAGACCATAGTCGAAAATTGTAAACTAAAATCATCAAAATATCAAATGTAAATTCACTTATTGAAGAAATGAATTTACTCTCCAATATCAACATTTATAGCTATTTTAGTGCATGGAAAACAATTCTATGTTTTCATACAACTAAAGCTATTGATTCATAATAAATCGTCGAGCGACGAAATCAATATCAGAGACATACATAAAAATGTGCACAAAGGAATGAACCATCAGAAGAGTGGTGCACATCATAGAATATCAAATGTCACAATATCGATCGAAAATGAACATAAAGTGAAAGCACATCAAAACTAAGTGAAGTGTGCGATGAGAAGTGACAATGTGATAAAAGTAATACGAAAATCATCATAATAACTTTTAAAACCATGTCATGCCAAAAATAGATATGAATTTCAAAGCATTTATGGCATTCACAATTTTATCATGCTAGAAGAAACAAAATGATACCAATGTAAAGAAATATATTCTAACCAAGCATGCATTCAACCCTCATGGAGACCAAATGTAATATCATACTTACAACATTAAGCTCCCCCTACATTGGTGCATTACCTAAGCACCATCAACTCCGTTTGAGTGAAAGTCTTCGCAAATCGAGGAGTTGGTAGGGTTGGTATCCCACGGTGGATTGAACCTAGAAAACTTCATTTTGGTATCCGAAAATCCTTTTGGATCCAATGGGTTAGACAACAAATTTGAAATACGAAATAAAAAATATTGTAACCCATAAACTAATATAATCAAAATCAATTTTAAAAACTAATGCCTTGGTACCCATAACATGATCATAAGCTCATGGTACCAAGCATTGAAGAGTTAAATGAACTAACCCTTCGGAAACCAAGTCCAAGAGGAACTTGACTTTCCAACATAATCATCATTCAAAATAACATCATTAATATAGGATTGCACATAAACATTCATATCATCATCGCTAGTGTTCTTGGGACCCCAAATAGTGTACATTTTGGGAATCCTCTTCCTAGTGGTTGCATGCACAAAAGGTTGATTTCTATGTGGTGCATGTGGCCTAGGAGCATGAGATGTGTATGCATGAGGATGATTATGAGAGAGGGCATTCACATGTGGATTAGATGTGTGAACATAAGCATTAGGATGTGCATGAGCATGATTACGTGCATGTGGGTGTCTCATATGAGTGTTCACACGTGCTCGTGGGTGCGGAGTATAAAAATCATCATTAATATTAGCATGCACCGGTGGAGTAGGATGTGTGTTCCTACGTGGCATAGCATGTGAGTACAAAAATGCATGACCCCTCTTTGGAGGTCTACCCAAAGTGGGTTTCTTTCCAATCGGGGGTGTGTACGAAGTGGAAGCACCATTGGTAGGAGAACTACCAATGAGGTGTTTGCTCCCACTCGTCGAGGCATCGGATGTCGGCTTAACAAAGGCGGTAGGCGATTTGGATGAGTCTCCCATCTTATACCCCAAGCCAATGTGGTGTTTGGCCGGAAGTAAGTCATTTAGGATATTATCCAAATGGCCCTTACCTTTATTGAAATCATTGATACGGCCTAACGTGCACTCATACTTCTCTTTGAGAGAATGCAAAGAAGCATCCAAAGTGGATACTTGCGATGTGAGTGCATAAACACGTGATTTGAGATTCTTATTCTCAATACTCAAAGTTGAGTTTTGAGACGTCAAATCCGCTATCACATGTTCATCCGAATCCTCAACACAAACATGCTCAAGTTGAGATTTGAGGGACTTCACCTCATTTCTCAACAAGCCGTTATGAGTAAGCAAACTTGCTTTCTCATTGGCGAGTGTCTCAACAATGGTGTCATTGTTGGTGATGGTATACTTAGGAGAGGTTTGGAGGCTAACAAGTTCATCTTTGGTCTTATTATATCTATCTACTAATTTAGTAAATTTAGACCAAATTTCTTGGTTTGCTAACCTCATTTCATCAATAGTAGGTTCTCCGCTTTCTTCCTCGCTACCATCCTCGCTTTCATCCTCGCTTTCATCGAAGGAGGACTTTCGAACTTTTGCCTCATTCGCCATGAAGCAAAGTTTTGCTTTCTCCACTCTTCCATCATCCGACTCTCCACTTGAGGTTTCCTCTTCGGAGTCGGTGAATGTGCCAACAAGTCCTTTCTTGTACTTTCTCGACTTGTCGTACTTCGATGCTTTCCCCTTCTCCTTGTGTTTGTAGAGAGGACAATCCGGTTTGATGTGTCCTGGCTTGTTGCATTTATAACACACGGGAGTAGAAGCATTAGTCGAACTAACTTTAGATTTATTCAAAGATATACCTTCTCGGAGGAATCGATCGAACTTCCTTGCCATACGGGCAATGGATTCCATGTCCAATTCGTCTTCCGATTCTTCATCATCGGTAGATGGAGCGGCCTTGAAGGCAATCCCCTTTTTCTTTGGCTCATCTTGCTTCAAGTACGCTTTCATCTTTTCCTTCATTCGGATCTTACTATCCTTGCGTACCTCGTAAGACAACAAAGTACCCATTAGTTGTACGACGGTATATTTATTCATGTCATTACCTTCCTCGATGGCGTAGGTACGCTTTTCCCAACATGATGGAAGACCGTCGATAATCTTCGCGACTTTCTCCTTTTGGGTATAGACCTTCCCAAGAGCTTCCAAGTCGTTTGATATATCCACGAAGCGAGCGTAATATTCCTTCATGGTTTCGCCCTGCTCCATATGAAACAACTCAAATTCTTTATTAGCAACGACGAGTTTAGAATCTTTTACCGTACTCGATCCTTCATGCAATATGAGGAGTTGGTTCCATATTTGATATGCACTCTTACATGTGCATATCTTGTTGAAGTCCTCGGGCTCCAATGCACAATTCAAGGCATTCATTGCCTTGGCATTTGCTACTTCCGCGGCGACCTCCGCGGGAGTCCACTTCGTGAAATCTTCTTCGGAAGGCTCGACATACTCCGTCATGGTGGCTCTCCATAGTGAAGCGCTCCGGAGGAAAATTTGCATCCGGCATTTCCAGTACCCATAGTTGGTACCGTTGAAGTGAGGAGGCCTGACGGAGGATAGTCCTTCCATAACTGAAGAAGCTCCATCGCGGTTCCTGAAGACGTTGTAGTCGTTGTTCGTCATAGCTTTGAACTTGTAGCTTTAACCTTGGCTCTGATACCAATTGTAGTGCCCTGGGAAGCTACTGCACATGTACTAGAGGGGGGGTGAATAGTACTTTTAAATAATAAGGAGAGTTATTCCTAATTATCGTGCAAATAACAAACAACGATGCGGAATAACTACAATCAAGAAATAATGCAAACGCAAACACAATGGTTTAATGGGTTCGGATCCACCCAAGTCTCCCCGACTTGTTCCCGGTGATCCTACGTCCCAACCACCCGGATCCCTTCCGGATACTTGAGTTAGAAACCCAAACTCAAGATTTCCAATATGAACACTTGCAAAACCTCACAAGCGCAATCGACCTACAATCGATGACCGTGACTCCCACAACCCGGGATCACGCAAAACCTCTCACAACCGAGAGTATACAATTCAAATATAACTGAAATGAAATGCTTACCAACAAAATACCTATGCCTTGAGATTTCTTACCAAATTAGGGCAAAGAGGATTTTGATGGAGGAAGAGTCACCAAACCCTAGCTTCAAGAAGATGACCAGCAATGGAAGCCTAGGGATGAGATGGATGACCTAGAATCAAGCCCTTGGCTTGGAAGGCTCACAATCAATGAATCTCTCTTGAGGAATAAGAGTGAGGGAGAGATTCTTGAGAATGGGAGAGCTTGAAGATGAGAGTTGAAAGAACTTCTCTTTGAATCAATAGAGCTCTGGAATAGCAGCCTTGGATCCTATGAAATAACCCCTTCAGGTATTTAAAGGATCAAGGGAAAAGGGAGAGAGAAACTTCGCTTTCAAAACTCCAACGGATCTAAATCTGAAGCAGACTAGTCGGTCTAAGAAGGATCACTGACCGACTAGTTCATCAACTAGTCGGTCGGTGATTCAACATGAACCGACTAAGAGGTGAACAGTGAACAGATGAAGATTTCAGACCTAGATAACTAGTCGGTCCAAGAAGACTTTCTGACCGACTAGTTTCACAACTAGTCGGTCGGTCAATAAACTTAGACCGACTAAGAGTCAAAAACACATAGTCTGAATACAAATGATTTAGTCGGTCCAAGAACAAATGTTGACCGACTAGATCAACAACTAGTCGGTCACCAAACGTTCTTAGACCGACTAACGATAAACAGTAGCTTAGGAGAAATTTAGTATGAACATTAAGTCACAACTAGTCGGTCAAAGAAGCATCACTGACCGACTAGTTCACAAACTAGTCGGTCGGTGAGTCAACGTAGACCGACTAACAGTAAACAGTAAAGTCCAAGAAATTAAGGAATCAAACTAGTCGGTCCAAGAACAGTTGCCGACCGACTAGATCACCATCTAGTCGGTCAGTACTTGTTCTTGTACCAACTAACATGCACATACAAATCCGAATCGAAGCGCGACGCTTCGAGGAAGTTAGAATGAACTTGTGCAAGGATCCTAAAGCTACGAAATGAGCGAAATGAAGATAGAAACGTAAGTCCTACTCAAGGCTTAACATTCTAATCTATGAAGCTAGAAGACTATAAAATAAACCTCACGAGCCGTCTTCAAAGCTTCAATCTTCATTCCTCTTGACTTCAATATTGCTCCTTGAGCTTCAACGAAGCTCCGGGCACACGATCACGCATATTGAGAAGTCTTGAGATGTCGCTTTAAGTGTTCTCGTGAATTTGGCGACGATCTCCATAACTGCGTTCACAAATTGTTAGTTCACGATTTATTTATGTTTGCTCATCATCCAAAACCAAATACGAGGAGTCCAATACTCAACAATATCTACATAACAAACATACAAAAGATCTTTAAACAAACAGATGAGGATACTTCTCCCTCATTTCATCCTCTCGCTCCCAAGTTGATTCTCCGGGAGATTCTTGTTGCCACATGACCCTGACCAAATTAATAGCCTTCTTCCTCAACATCTTCTGTCGTCGATCGAGAATTGCCACTGGCTGCTGGTCATACGTCAGGTCTGGACGTAATTCAATTTCTGAGTAGTCCACGACATGACTAGGGTCTCCAATATATCCTCTTAATTACGATACATGAAACACATCATGTACGCCTTCAAGATGTGGTGGCAGCACTAGCCGATAAGCCACTTCGCCTATCCGGGCTGCAACTTCAAATGGGCCTATGTACCTATGGCTCAACTTCCCATGTTTGCCAAACCGGATCGTCCCACAGACTGGTGATATCTTCAAGAATACATAATCGCGCGGCTGAAATTCAAGTGGACGCTGCTTCGTGTCTGCCCAGTGGTTATAACGGTCTTGGGCTACACGAAGATTCTCTCTGACCGTCCGCACTACATCAACTGTAGCAGTCACTAGGTCTGGGCCCAAATTTTCACCATCTCCCACATCATCCCAGCTCAAAGGCGATCGACAATTTCTACCATACAGAGCCGCATAGGGATCCATACCAATACTTGCCTGATAACTGTTATTATAAGCAAATTCCACTAGATGGAGATGGTCTTCCCAGGACCCCTTGAAATCCAACATGCAAGCCCTAAGCATATCTTCCAACATTTGAATGGTGCGTTCTGACTGTCCATATGTCTGTGGGTGATATGCGGCACTGAACTTTAAATGGGTCCACAAACTGGCCTGCAAGATCCTCTAGAAGTGAGATGTAAATCTAGTATCACGATCCGACACAATGCTCGTAGGAACTCCATGCAACCTTACAATCTCTTCCATATACTTTCGAGCTAAGACTTCTGTAGACTGACCAAGTCGAAATGGAATAAAGTGTGCTGACTTAGTCAATCGGTCGATAATCACCCATATAACATCATTCCCCTCCAGAGTATGCGGTAGACCAATCACAAAGTCCATGGTTACATGTTCCCACTTCCACTCCGGTATCGGAAGGGGTTGCAATAAGCTTGCAGGTCTCTGGTGTTCTACTTTCACCTACTGGCAAACCAAACATGAAGCCACGCTCTTGTTGGATATGGAAGACGTTAGTACACCCTTGTAGGGGATGTACGAGGGAATACGGACATCGAACGTCGCGTACACGAAGTCGTGCGCAAAGGGAATATGTTCCCTTGCGGAGAGGATCACTAGATTGATGGGAAAGTCGCATTATATATGCATAAGTGCATGTGACATATGGCTAATAAAGGGGTAATATCTTAAGCTTATGTTGTACCATGCATATGGTACAACTTAAGCTTATAATATGCCATGTACGATGGTACACCTTAGTTAAATTGTTCCAAAGGAACAATTTATCCTAAAATAACTACCTTGGGGGCTATAAATAAGACCCAAGGGTTAGCCATTTCCTCACACTTTTTGCATGGCATTCTTGCATGCATTTTCATTCTAGCGAAGCTCTGCCGAAATACTTCCTCTCCCTCTATCCAAGTTCTTAATCTAAAAGTAGAGATTTAGATTGTGGATTTAGTAGCCTTACTCCGTTCGTGAGAAGACTCGATCCGTCGTGGCGAATCCGAAGGCAAAGTTCTGAGACTACCGTGTCGCATACGCAAGCGTAAGTCTCAACTTTATTTATCGATCCTAACTCTGTTTTGGCAGGATCCTACATTGGTATCAAAGCCATACGGGTTCGCCCCGGTCAAACCGCCGCCCCGTCAAAACTATGAACGAGTCGTTGTCTTTTTCACGAATGGGTCTCCTACCATTACGGATATGGTAGGAACGCTTCGTGACGGAGAGAACGCAGCGGTTGTTCTTTTCACGTTAGGGTCTCCTATCATTACGGATATGGTAGGAACTCTCCGTGACGGGAAGAACCGACCGTTCACGTAGTATGTTATTTTTCATTTTTGGCACACGGCCATTAGGAAATAACTAATTTCTCGACGAACGGGTGCCTCATCGACGAACGGGTGCTTCATCGAGGAAGATGATGGTAGTTATCTCCATCGGAGAAGATGAATTTTAGTGCATGTGCGCCATGGCCAAATGGGCTATGAAGGCCATGCACCCCCCTCCCCATGTGGAGGGGGTTGGCTACGGCCAATAACCACCGGCGACCACCCCATCAAGGGGGAGGAGTGCATGCGGCCACCCCATGAAAGGGGGGAGACCGGCCATGGCTAAAGGGCCATGGCCGACCGGCCCTGGCCGGCCACGGCCAGGGCCAAGGAGCCCTGGCCGCGGCCAGGCCGGCCCTGGCCAGGCCGGCCCTGGCCGGCCAGGGCCAGGGCCAGAAGGCCCTGGCCGCGGCCAGGCCAGGGCCTGGCCTCCCTGGCCGGGGCCAGGGCAGGGGCCCTGGCCCCCGGCCAGGGCCAGGCCGCCCTGGCCCCGGTCAGGGGCCTGGCCACCCTGGCAGAGGCCAGGGCCTGGCAGAGGCCAGGGCAGGGGCCCTGGCCCCGGCCAGGGGCCAGGCCGCCCTGGCAGGGGCCAGGGCAGCGCCCTGGCCTCAGGCCAGGGCCTGGCCGAGGCCAGGGCAGGGGCCCTGGCCCCGGTTAGGGGCTTGGCCGCCCTGGCAGGGGCCAGGGCAGGGGCCCTGGCCCCGGCCAGGGGCGTGGCCGCCCTGGCAGGGGCCAGGGCAGTGCCCTGGCCTCAGGCCAGGGCCTGGCCGCCCTGGCCGAGGCCAGGGCAGGGGCCCTGGCCGCCGGTCAGGGCCTGGCCGGCCCCGGCCCTGGCAGAGGCCAGGGCCTAGCCGCTGCCAGTGCCACGGTCGGACCTGGCAGCGGTTGTTCTTTGGCCAAGGGCCAGTCTGATCGGCACTGGCCGAGAGTGATGAAGACAAATTTTTGGTCGACCAATTTGGGTGTTTTGGTCGACCAATCTGGTGAAAGGCATTGGTCAAACACGAATGTGCCGATTAGCCCATACGGGGCTAACATTTTATGAAGTTTTTTTTAACTTGGGCTCTACTCCTTGAAGACTAGCCATAGTGCTCTACTTCATGCGAGATTAGCCAAGTCATTGTGCTCTACTCTACGGAGATTAGCCAATGTACTTATGAAATTGTGCTCTACTCTACGGAGATTAGCCAATGAACTTATAGACGTTGTGCTCTACTCTACGGAGATTAGCCAATGTATTTTCAAATTTTTTGAAAAAGGCGTTTTCAAATAGGTTATGTCCCGTCCTTAATCGGGATAGCGCAATTTAGAATTCCAAGTCCTACCACGATCCGGCCATGGTTATCTAACCCATGGGTGTGTAGAACAGGTCTCGTGGCTTGGCAATTGTTGCGCTAAAATTCTTTGCGCAAACTCTCACCTATTCCATTTTGAAAGATATGTTTTTCAAAAGTATTTTTCCGCTGCCGGTACCATACGGGTATCATTTCTGATTTCTTTTTACTTGAGATAAGTAAGAGGGATACTTTGAAAGTTACTTCTAGATGGTAGTTGGGAACGTAGTGAACTTCTCGATTCTAGAGTAACATTTCAACGCATCCAAGGAACTTATCAAGTGTTTAAAGAATCGAAACTTTATGCATAGGATTTTGATCGTGTTTATCATCTTCTTTGCAGTTTTTTGAATCGAATATGTCTACCGCTTCTAAGAACATTGTCGCAGAGCTTAACAAAGGTGAAAAGCTTAACGGCGACAATTATAAACTTTGGTCAATAAAAATCCAATATGTTTTGGAGGAGCAAGATGTGCTTGAAACACTCCAAAACATAATGGAAGAACCTGAGTTGGGCAATACGGCCCAACACAAGAGGGACCGGGAAGCTTATGAGACTTGGACTCGAAAGAACAAAATAGCACGTATTACGTTATTGTCCGCAATGGACAATGACATAATGCGTCTATTTTGGGAATTCGACCTAGCCAAAGACATATGGTCTGAGCTAGAAATAAAGTTTGGTGGAACTTCGGTTACCAAACTCCGCTCCTTAAATATTCAATTTGATTCGTACAAGATGCGGCGAGATCATTCTATGAAAAAGCATCTCCGCCACATGGCGAATCTCATAGCTGAATTGAAGGATGCGGGTCTTACGCTGTCTGACGAACAGCAGATCCAAGCAGTCATTCGTTCACTCCCAGATAGCTGGGATAACATGAAAATGCACCTCACTCATAATGAGTGCATTAAAACTTTAAGCGATGTATCTAAACACCTCGAACTCGAGGAAGAGCGGATTCAAGCCGCAAAACCTAGTGCAGAAGTGCACATGGCCGCTAGTTCCTCACATGGAGGAAATAAGCGGAATAATAAACGCTTAAGGTTTGTGAACGAACGAAAGCAAGAACCGAAAACCTCAAAGAAGACAAAGTGGCAAAAGAATGTGCACTCAAAGAAGAAAAACTTGAAGAAGATCAAGTGCTTTAAGTGCAACAAGTACGGTCACTTCGCACGTACGTGTACGGATGGAAGTGATAAGGTAACTTGTAGGGCTAGTTACATATGTGTTTCTAGTTCCATGTTTCTTGCTGAATCTAACTATTTTTGTTGATTGATTCAGGGGCCACAGACCACGTAGCGAAGGACAGAAGGTTCTTCGTAGAGTATCAAAGGATAACTCAAGGAACAAAGTGGATATACGTCGGCAACAACACTCGTGTTGAAGTCAAGGGCGTCAGAACATGCAAGCTTGTTCTCGACAACGGCCGGACTCTATTATTGCACGACTTCCTCTTTGCTCCAGATATTCGAAGGAATATCGTATCCGTGGTCATGTTAAAGTCTTTAAGTTATGAATGGAGGTTCTATAAACAAAATGTTGACCTTGTTTGTAATAGTTCTTTAGTTGGGTCGGGTAATGTTTGTAATGGATTGATTGTATTAAACACGATGTGTGATGATTCTTCTTCTATTAATGAAAGTTTCCATTTGACAAATGCTTCTAACTCTGAATCTGAGATCATTTGTTGGCATGCAAGACTTGGTCACATTGGACCAACTAGAATGGATAGACTTGCCAAAGGTGGCTTGCTATCTAATGTTTCAAAAGTTGAAATGTCAACTTGCGAACATTGTCTTGTAGGGAAAACTTGTCGCAAGCCATTTAGAACTGGCACAAGGGCCGAAGTTCCATTACAGCTTATCCATTCGGACATTTGCGGTCCAATGAATGTTAAGACAAGACACGGGAAGTCCTATTTCATTGATGACTTCACCCGTTTCGGTCACATTTATTTGATTTCCCACAAACATGAAGCTTTAAACATGCTTCAAAAACTATATGAGTTTAGTGGAAAATCAACTAGATCGCAAGATAAAGGTCTTGCGAACCGATCGGGGTGGAGAATATCAATCAACGAGTTTTAAGGAACTCTGTGATGAAAAAGGCATAGTTCATCAAATAACTATGCCTTATACTCCGCAACAAAACGGTGTTGCGGAAAGAAGAAATAGGACATTGATGGAAACGGTCCGATCAATGATGTCTCAGGCAAATTTGCCCATCACCTTTTGGGGTGATGCATTATTGACGTCAGCATTCATCTTAAACCGTGTACCCTCGAAGTCGGTAAGTTCTACTCCTTATGAGTTGTGGAACAATAGAACTCCAGACTTAAGCATTCTAAAACCTTGGGGTTGTGCCTCTTATGCACATTTATCCTCTCACAAATATGGCAAACTTGGGCCACGTGGGAGGAAGTGTATCTTCATCCGATACGCTGAAAACTCCAAAGGATATGCTTTCGTCGGTCAAGAGGACAATGGGGGTCTTATAGAATTCGAATCGAGGGATGTTGTCTTCTTGGAAAATGAGTTTCCAAGACAGGGTAAGATAAGTCAAGACTTAACCTTGTTTGAGACTTGGGATCAAGAAGGATCGGAACGTTCGAGTGGGAGAATTCTTGGTGAAAAAGAAAATACGTTTCAAACTTCACCTATGAATGATACGAACGATACCAATCTTATTCCGAGTGGGAGTGATGTTATTCCAAGTGGGAGTGATATCATTCCAAGTGGGAGTGATCAAACTCAAGCAAGACGTAGTAATCGAACGAGGCTAACACCTCTGAGATTTGAGGATGAATTTCTTCAAACATTCATGACATTACTACAAGATGATGACGAACCTGCAAATTTCAAACAGGCCGTCACATGCCCTGCTAAAGATAAATGGATAGCGGCGATGGAAGAAGAACTTCAATCCATGAAAACAAACCAAGTCTGGGACTTGGTTGATTTACCTAAGGGACGTAGAGCCATTGGGAACAAGTGGGTTCTCAAAATCAAGCATAAGGCTGATGGCTCCATCGAGAAATATAAAGCTCGCCTTGTTGCGAAAGGTTTCACGCAACAGGAAGGAATAAACTACGAAGAGATTTTTCTCTCCTGTCGTGCGTTTTACCTCCAAAAGGCGAGGGTCTATGTTTGGAAATGTGTCCCAAAGATCCAAAAGAAAGCTATGGAAAAGGTTCCATACTCCAGTGCTGTCAGGAGTCTGATGTACGCCATGATGTGTACCAGACCGGACATTTGCTATGCTGTTGGTATGGTAAGCCGTTACCAATCCAACCCAGGACAGGCACACTGGAAAGCGGTGAAGAGGATATTAAGGTACCTCAAAGGGACTGCGGACTATGCATTATGCTATTTGTAGCATTCGGCATGGCGGTCCAAGAAGCTGTTTGGCTTAGGAAATTCTTAGACAGGCTGACGGATGCCACTGACTCAAGCACTGTTCCTATATACAGTGATAGTCAAGCTTCGATTGCCTATGTCAAAGATCCTAAAATTTCATTATAAGACCAAACACATTGATATTCGATTCAAGTTTGCGAAGAACTATGACAAACGGAAGGAAGTAGATATAGGATACATATCCACGCATAAGATGATAGCGGATCCCCTTACTAAGGCGATCCCCAGAGATGTGTTTTTTCAAACACTTATCATCTATGGGAATGCGTAGGTGCTGAGCTGTATCATATAATATTTCCAATGTCTATAGAAGATCAAAGTTTAATTTGCATACAAGTTTCTTACAAATGATTTTATGTACATTTATGTTTAAGTCTCAGCTATTTTATTGTGTGTATGTCGGACAGATTAAGGTTGGCTCTCTCACATGAGCAACCGCCTTATCTTATCAGATGGATAAGATAGAGATGAGACTAGTTTAAAGTCAAAATCATTAAATGATTTAGAGTCATGACTTAAACAAGATAGTCGAATAAAAGATCTGCATCATATGGATGCTTACAAAAGATCTGAGATCTATATCACAAGGATATTTGAAAAAGATCTCATAAGGATTTTTTAAATCCTATCTGTCTTATGCAGGATGAGAGTCCGGGAATATTTCATGAGTAGTAAGGGGACTCAAAAGATAGGCACTGTGGTGTCTGATCTTTCATCCGTACAACATCATTAAGACATACTCTCCCTGGGAAAGGAGTGATGTTGTAATACGTGTTCATACCACGTATGTATTTCGACCACTGAGTTAGTAGAAATAGTGTTTGCTATTATGTGAGACTCAAAGGCCATACGGGCCTTAACTCTTACCCTCAAGGACTCCAATTGGTTCCTTTAGATTTGACGAGATGATCGCTATCTTAGCGTGTTACTTATGGGCTATGATAATTCCGCTAGGCGGGGCACGTTAGAAAAGCGAGTCTAGTCAAGATCAGAAGGTTCGCAAGAAGAGGAAGATTGATTTCATATTCACATTTGGACTTTAATGATTCAAAGCTGGCCAGCCAATTGTGATCCAGATGGGATTCAATTGTTGAATATAAAGTATAAGAAATGTGAAGAAATAATCTAGGGTAAAGCATGCGTTGAACTACTCAACTTTGCACCTTCGAGGTCGTTGTGTATCTCTAACTAGTGCACAACAACAGACTCTACGCGCATGACGGTCGCACGGTCTATTTCTCGGTATGATAGATGAAAGAACTAAGAGAAAGACGTTCTCTTACAATCCCCTCAAGTGTGAGTGGGAGATGTTGGATATGGAAGACGTTAGTACACCCTTGTAGGGGATGTACGAGGGAATACGGACCTCGAACGTCGCGTACACGAAGTCGTGCGCAAAGGGAATATGTTTCCTTGCGGAGAGGATCACTAGATTGATGGGAAAGTCGCATTATATATGCATAAGTGCATGCGACATATGGCTAATAAAGGGGTAATATCTTAAGCTTATGTTGTACCATGCATATAGTACAACTTAAGCTTATAATATGCCATGTACGATGGTACACCTTAGTTAAATTGTTCCAAAGGAACAATTTACCCTAAAATAACTACCTTGGGGGCTATAAATAAGACCCAAGGGTTAGCCATTTCCTCACACTTTTTGCATGGATTCTTGCATGCATTTTCATTCTAGCGAAGCTCTGCCGAAATACTTCCTCTCCCTCTATCCATGTTCTTAATCTAAAAGTAGAGATTTAGATTGTGGATTTAGTAGCCTTACTCCGTTCGTGAGAAGACTCGATCCGTCGTGGCGAATCCGAAGGCAAAGTTCCGAGACTACCGTGTCGCATACGCAAGCGTAAGTCTCAACTTTATTTATCGATCCTAACTCTGTTTTGGCAGGATCCTACAGCTCTTAGCCACACTTCGTTTCATCCCATGCCACCAGTAGTATCGCTGCAGATCCTTATACATTTTGGTCCCCCCAGGGTGAATAGAATAAGGAGAATTGTGTGCATCCTTCAGCAGCTCTTCTCGAATATTTTCGGCTGGCACACACACCCTGTTCCCAAACCTTAAGGAACCATCCTCATGAATACAAAAGTCTTTCCGAAGCCCTGCCTCGACTTGTTCTCGAATCCGCTTCAATTTCACATCGTTCAGCTGATCAGCCTTAATTCTATCCATCAGGTCATATTGAATCTGCAAACCCAACATATCTACCCTTTTGCCTGGAAGGATCACTTCAACATCCATCTGTCTTAGATCTCCTCGAAGCTGAGGCTGCATATTCAACATCATCACAGCCGGTAGTCGACTAAGAGCATCAATCACCACATTCGCCTTCCCTGGATGGTATTGTAAATCAATGTCATACTCAGCCATTAATTCAAGCCAACGGCGTTGCCTCATGTTTAACTCCTTCTGAGTGAAGACATATTTCAAACTTTTATGGTCAGTGTAGATTTTTACATGGTCGCCCAGTAAGAAATGTCTCCACAACTTTAGGGCATATATGACGGCAGCCAGCTCTAGGTCATGGGTAGGATAATTCTGCTCATGCACCTTCAATAATCTGGAAGCATAAGCTACTACTCGTCCATGCTGATGAAGGACACGACCAAGTTCATTTTCTGAAGCATCACAGAAAATCTCGAAGCCGCCTGATCGGTCAGAAATTGTCAACACTGGAGCAGTGGTCAATCGACGCTTCAGTTCCTCAAATGCGCATTAACACTCATCTGACCATACATAAGGTACGTACTTATTAGTCAAATGAGTTAAAGGTGAGGCAATCTTAGAGAAGTCCCTGATAAACTTCTGATAGTATCTGGCCAACCCCAAGAAACTCCTGATCTCCGTGACTGATCTAGGGATGTGCCAATTCTCTACTGCAGCGACCTTCTCTGGGTCGACAGACACTCCCTCTCCTGAAATAATGTGTCCCAAGAATGCGACCTTAGTCATCCAGAACTGACATTTACTGAACTTAGCATACAGTCGATGCTCTCTTATAGTATTCAACACCATCTGCCGATGCTCAGTATGTTTATCCTCAGTCTTCGAGTACACTAAAATATCATCAATAAAGACTACCACAAACTTATCCAAATAATCAAAGAAGACCTGATTCATAAGCCTCATAAAGGTTTCCGGGGCATTAGTTACTCCGAATGACATCACTAAAAATTCATAATGCCCATACCGAGTTCTAAACGCCGTCTTCGGAACATCCGATCCACGCATCTTCACTTGATGATAACTACTTCGTAAATCCAGCTTCGAGTACACTTGTGAACCCCCGAGCTGATCAAAGATGTCATCAATCCAAGGAAGGGGGTACTTGTCTTTCACTGTCACTTTGTTCAGATCCCTGTAATCAATGCAGATCCTCCGAGTTCCATCCTTTTTATTTACGAACAACACTGGTTCTCCCCACGGGGATACACTCGGACGTATCAATCCTCTATCAGACAAATCAGTCAACTAATTGCGAAGCTCAACTAATTCAGGTGGAGACATATGATAAGGAGCTTTCGCTATTGGCTGTGCGCCCGACAATAGGTCAATAGTGAATTCTAAAGGCCTATCTGGAGGTAGTCCAAAAATATCATCGAAAAATACATCTGGAAATTCCTGAACTACCTTAGGCAAAACTATTTCTGCGTCCATCGTCATCTCCAAGGACGTCACCTTAAACTTCAAGGGTTCCAGAGCCCGAGTACCACTACAGAAGTCGAACTCTGGGTGGCCAGGGATTCGAAAGACTACCCTCCTTAATCTACAGTCTATTGTCGCATAAAACATCCCCAACCAATCCATTCCAAATACTGCCTCATAATCTGGTAGTTCGATCACGTGAAAGTCTGCAAATAGCTCTCGACCTCCTATCTCCACGGAACAATTTCGTAATCCTGACACACTACATATCACACCATTACCCGTATGCACATTCCACTTAGCAGCAAAAGAATCAATAACTATAGAATGCTTCGCCATAAATCCCTTGGATAAAAAATAATGTGATGCTCCAGAATCAAACAAGGACTAGGCTGGATATGAAGCTACTCTAACCATTCCTATAATAGCACAGCACAAACAACTAACCATCTAGCAATAACTAAACATAGAACCATGAAATACAAGGACTAGGGTTAGGGTCATATCAGCAATCAACTGTCTTGAGCGCTCGGCCTCGACCACTGTCATCTGAAACTGCGACGGCCTCTGTAGAGCAGGAGCCTGCCTCTGGAAGTCGTGCCGTGGAGGCCTCCCTAGAGGTCCCCTCGGAGCAGTCGGTCGCGGCCCCAGCGGTGGTGGGAGAGCCAACCATGCGGTGCCGGTGGAAGAGCCCTCGGCTGAGGCGGTGCAGCTGCTACTGGTACTGGTGCCTCCATAGGCCGTCTCCGTCTGGGGGCAATCCCTACTGAAGTGCCCCATCCCGCCGCAGTTGTAGCACTGTCTGGCCATAACCCTATAATCCTTGGCTGCATGCCCAAGCTTCCCACACCTCGAATAAGCAGGCCCCCTCTGAGGTACTGGCGGATATCCTGATCACTTGAAGATCACCTGGTGAGTCGGGTGAGGAACAGCTCTCTGTGGTGCTACATGTCGTCTGTCGACGACTGGAAGCTTTCCCAGACTCCTCAAGTGTAGCTTGTACCGTCGAGCCGCGCTAAGCACTGCCTCGTATGTCAACAGCTCCTGTATAGCCATAGCCCCTCTGACCTCTGGGTCCAGGCCCATGCAGAAGCATCTAGCTCGAGTAGCATCCGTCGCCACTAACTCTAGGGCGTATCTGCTCAGTAGAGAAAAACTCTGCATCGTATTCGTCTACCGTCCTGTGGTCCTGCGTCAGGTGCTCAAACCGCTGCCTCAACTCATCCCTCGCCTCCCTTGGAAGATAATGGACCTCAAACCTCTCCCTGAAGGTTTTTCACTCCACTACCCCTGTCATATACCTCTCATGGGCATCCCACCAATCTCGGGCTTGATGAGTCAACTGCCGCTTGATCAAATCTACCCATGCCTCTGGGGGTATGTCAGCCAAAGTCAAATCATCCTCTGTGTGACGCAGCCACTCATCAACCTCTAGGCTGGTCTTTCTGCCAGAAAAGTACACGGGTCTCAAAGATCGGAACTGCTTGTAACTCGGGGCCTTCAGTTCAGGCGCCTCGTGTCCCGCTGCATTGTCCTCCAACCACTGCAAGTGGTCCAAAATCCCCATCAGGACCTCTGCCATCAGAGCTGACTCTGAGGTCCGGTCTACCGAGCTACCCGAAGCTCTAGTCCCTCCAGACCCTCCAGGTGTCCTGTCACCGCCAGACGTCCCGTTCCCTGCCTCCATACTATAAGGAGAAACAGAACAAATCTGAATTAGTACCTCATATACATCTTGAAGTGTCGTAGCATTACCTATGTCGTCCTTACACAATCGTAGTATGCGGTAACCTGCATGGGCCACCACAAAATCTGTCACGTCCAGGTGCCCAAAAACGGGGAAGGGGTGACGACCGCGATAAGGGAGCACCAAGCGTTAAGGCGCTACAAGAAATTAGCAGGCCACTGCAACTGCTAGAACAACACATGCAATTAAAGCAGGTGTAAAAGTAAAGCACGAACTGTAAAACTCCAGCATAACAAATAAAGGTACAGCGAGGCGGCGGCAAGCAACAATCGGGAGCATACAAGTGTGCATCACAGACTATCTACTGTCAACACTACAACATCATATACTGTACTTATACCACCACCAGGGGCACGTGGCACAAAAGCTAAAGAGAAGAAAACAAAAGTGACTGCTCACAAATATTTCCTACCCCGACCCACTACATCCGAGCCCTAACTAACTGCTCTGATCTCCTGGCATGGAAGAGTTGCCCTCAGGGCGTCGGTAGTCCGGCTGGTGAGCTGATGTTCTTGGACATGTACCTGGAGAATGGGGGAAAGGAACACGTCACAGCGTGTCTCGTGGGAAACTCAACAACACAAGCCACATTCACAACACTGCACATAGGCCACCAGTACTAAGTTTGTTAAATTCATGTTTGTTGTTTGGAACCTAAACATTAAGTGGGACACAAGGGAGTTGGACCTCACCCATAAGGCGGGTGGAAAGATCTCCGACTCTCTGGGGCGCTAGCTTGTCAGGAGCCTTCATAACCCAACCTCTCTCTATGACCCAAAGGGCCACGACCTCGAAATGCCAAAGAAACCACACACCCCAAAGAGGCACGACCACTCCCCGCGGTAGGAAGGCCAAAGCAAACAACCTCGAAAGTCCAGTCCACACTATACCAACCTAATACTTTGGTTCACCCACCCCATTCCCTAAGATGCTCACCCACCTTAAACTGGAAAGAGACATCCTGGGCTTTCATTATCTGCAACATAATGGTGTAAAGTTACAATTCAAACCAACATTCTCACATATAGGGAAACATCGCCATGGCACTATAATCATCTTCATTAACACCTTCAAGGCATAAGTGAAATTCACCACTCATCATTTGCTTAATTAAAAACATAAGAGGATGAAACATAACTACAAGCAACGTCCAAGGAAAACATGAACTCAAGCATCCGAGTACTACTAATTAGAACTTGCCATAGAAAACAACTTCAAGTGTGGTTATTAATCTCATTTGGAAGGAAAGAGTAGAGCAACTAAGGTATAATGGAAGCAATACATTAGTTTAGTTAAAACTCGTAAAATTTTGAAAAGGGTTAATAAAAGATTCAAAATAAATGAAATGTCTTATGCATACTTTGAAGAATATCATAAGGGGTTATCTAAAGTTAATCGTAAGTGCCTAATCCTAACTTTTTTGCTTATTGCTAAGATTGACAAAAACCATCTTACATAAATCATGGTTTTGTCATAGAAGTTAAGTTATTCAAAAGGGTTCTTGACCCACTCCATATAGTATTTCCTATATAGGCTTAAATAGGTATAGGAAAAATAAAATTCTTAATATCTTGTAGGACCTTGTAAACAATGGTAATTAGGGTTCCTACACTCTCTAAAATCATTTAGAGCGTCTCACTTGCAAGTTAGCCAAAAACCCTCTTACTAATTTTGCTTTTATGCTGATTTTTCAAAGGGGATTTCTTTTAAACATGGAATTCTAAGGGAGCTAGCAAGTGGCACTTTGTGTGAGGTTCCTAGCTTAAGTTTATAGGGCTTAGGATGTTTTGAAAATACTTACAACATTCTCACAAAAATTTCGACAGAGTTTTCCTTGTATTTTTCAAGGTTTCCCAATTACAACATAAGTATTACTAAAGGAAATACAAGCCATAAACCCAAAAACAAAATCTTACTCATAGAATCATGGAAGGAATAATAATCAACATCCAAAAACATGAAATCTTCAAAACTAAGCTTGACCCATTATTTACTTTGATCCAAATAACAATTTTTACCAAATGTGAAAGAACAAAAATATCCAATTCGACACATAGCCACATATGGGGAGTATGTTGAGAATCCCACCTTGTTAATGCTTTGGAATGATTGTAAGAGAGCTAAGAATGTTGTGGAAGCTAGGGCTTCCCTCCCCTTCTTCCAATATTCCCTCTCATTCTCGCCTTTTCTTTCCTTTCTCTCTTTTTCCTTCCTTTTTCTTTGTTTTTTTGTTTTAATGTGCAAGTTTCGGCCTCAAGGGGGTGGGTTCAAACGAAAATTAAAGGGGAAAAAATTTAGAAAGTAGGAGAAGTTTGGAGAAGAGAAGAGAGGAAAAAATCTCTAAGGGTTCTTTTATTTACAATTTTGCCATTCAACTTCCATTTTTTTGCCTCTAATTCCAAAGCCATTCAACTTAGTAGGCTAGCTCAGCCTTTTAATTATTTACAAGTATGTCATTGTCATTCATTTTCATTTGTTTTCAAATTTTTTTTGGCAAGTTCCTACAGCATTCTCTTTAATAATACCCCTCTTTGGGTGTAATTGCAAACCAGTTGGACATGTAAGTAAACTTGGTCCAAATTAACGGTTAATGTATGAATTTTCTACATACTTGAAGGAGGAATACTTGTATCAGCACTTAGAAGCATTACAGGGGTAGAGGACTGGATTACAAGGATCTGAACTAGGATAAATCTCTGTGTTTGCCTTTGGAATTTTCTGGATTTTGTCCATTTACTTCTGCACTCTCATTCCAAGTTTTTTATTTACTTTTAATTTTGTAATATCGTCGTGATATACACTATTCACCCTCCTTAGTGTACTTTGTTGTGCCAGGATATCCAACATTTGGTATCAGAGCCTCATGGTTAAGATGGCATACACCTATCCAACGAACAATTCAACTCCTTTATCACAATTTCCAGATGGGCACTCTACCACAAGGCCTCCACTATGCAATGGTTCCAACTAATCTTATTAGAAGACAATGATGATGATCTATCTTCAAGTATCAACTACGAACTATGGAACATGTTGGGAACTCAATACGAGAAGCCTACAACTCCTTGTGCCCAATGGACTGCTACTGACAAATCTGCAGCAACTCACAACTCTAAAGCTTTGAATGCATTATTTTGCGCCATGGACAAGAATGAGTTCAATCGTGTATTCCACGCCAAATTAGCATATGACATCTGGCATACACTCGAGGTAACACACCAATGAACTAGTAAAGGTAATGAAACTAAAATCTTTGCTCTTGTTCACAGGTTTGAGTTATTTAGAATGAAGGAGAATGAACCAATTGGAGAGATGATCATTCGATTCATTGACATAACCAACTCTCTAATGGCTCTTGGCAAAACCTATACTCAAACTGAACAAGTAAGGAAGATCATTCGTGCCTTAACATCAGAATGGGAGAAGAAGACCACCGCCATAGAAGAAGCCAATAATTTGTCAACTCGCACCGTTGATAGCTTAGTTGGTAACTTGATGGCTTATGAAGTACAACCCCAAGATCGTAGGGAACAAGCAGACTCAAAGAAGAAAGCTCTTGCCTTCAACGCATCTGCAGACATCGATGATTGTGACATGGACGATGACGACATTGCATTAATAACTAGAAACTTCAAAAGGTTTCTAAGAAGAGGTAAGTTTAAAAGTTTCAAACCTAAATTTACTGATGCTTCTCTATGTTTTCAATGTAACAGGCCTGGACATATGAAAAATGATTGTCCACTCTTAAAGCTATAAGAGAGAGCAGCTAACAATTTTAGACAGGATAAGAAGTTCGAGAAAAGGAAGAAAGCACTAGCAGTAACATGGGATCTTCATCTTCTGATGAAGAAGAAGAAACCAAAGAACACACTAATGAAGAAAATGCCCATATGTGCTTTATGTCACAAAATGATAATGAGGTAAGTAGTTTAGATAATGAAGAACTACTTGAAGCATTTAATGATTTATATATGAGATTTATAAAGTTAAATTCTCAACATAAGGCATTAGCTATTTCACATCAAGAACTAACCTCATCATCATCATCATCATCTTTAAATAGTCTTAAAAATGAGAAGGAATCATTATCCTCTCAAAATGATAAGTTAATTCATGAAAATGAGATTCTCAAATCTGAGAATCATAATATGATTTCACATATATCTATTTTAGATAAGGATATCTCTTCGTTAAAATTGATATATGATGATATGTCTTCAAATATTAATAATTTTAATAAATGAAAGAATAATCTCGATGATTTACTTAGAGTACAACATCCTGCTAATCATCGGCAGGGTTTTGGTTATAAGCATGCTCCTAAATCCAACAATTTTGGTAATGCTATTACTTTGAAGAGGAAACAACATGTATTTATTAAAGCAAAGAAAAATGACTCTTCTATAAGTTTAAAAAAGGATACTATTCAATTCCAAGGAAGAACAATTTTGTTACATCTTCTAAGAAATCCATTATGCAAACTATTTGGGTTCCTAAATATGTTTGCTTATATGACAAGGATTTATATGTTTCTAACTTTATGCAAAATGTTATATTTTCTTCAAATTATTTGAAGAAACAAAACTCTACTTGGGTTTGGTTTTAAGGACTAATCCTAAGGACCCATATAAAATGGGTACCAATATTTATTGTTTATTTTTCAGGTACCCATAAATGAAAGATTGACACTAGATAGTGGATGTTCTAAACACATGACCAGGAACATCAAACTTCTATCAATCGTATAATTTAAAGATGGTGGCACTGTTACTTTTGGTGATAACCACAAAGGTAAAGTGATTGGCATTGGACCAGTTGGAGATCCAACTAAGCCAATCATTGAAAACGTGCTCCTCGTTGACGGTTTGAAACATAATCTCTTATTTATCTCTCAACTTTGCGATAAAGATTTTAAAATTGTTTTCAAAAAGAATGCATGCATTATATTTGATTTTAATATGACTAATATATTTGTTAAGGCCAAAGTTGACCTAGACAGTTGTCAAGCTGACGTAGACTCTTGGTGCTGAGTTAGAGCCTCGTCAGTAGATGGAGTGGGACACTCGGTTGGAAGAACTTGGTTCGAGTGTTGGTAGTTGATGGTGCGATGCTCGATCGACCTTCGAGCATTTGATGCATTGATCGTTCGAGGCTAGGAAGCTCGATGACGACCCTCGACGCTGGATGATGACCGTCGATCTGCACCACAGGGACACGTTAGGGGGGTTGGATCTGGGTTCCGACCCAAATCCCCTCCGATGCTTAAGTTAGTATGGGAACTTAAGGAAGAGAGGGAGCTTGGTGCAACTGATATCGACCCATAGAGGTGTTGAGTATTGGACTCTCCACCTTGATTTTGATGATGATCAGACACAAATCATTGTGATTAACTCATGTGTTTGCAGTTAGCTAAAAAGTCACCAATTAGATTCAAGAAGATCAAAAGTGACTACACGTGTTGATTCAAGTGGAGGACTTGGTAGATCAACAAAGGTGAAGCATTGGCTTGATGAACTCAAAGGCTACCTCAAACCTCAAGCCAATGGCATCAACAAATGAATGGAGATTCAATCCAAAGAGAAGATAGGAATGGATGATTCTAAAGCTTCAAAGAACACCTTGAGGATCAAAGACTATGACGTTGGAGATATTCAACTAAAAGACTCAAGACCTTGAAGAATTATGGAGATCGTCGCCAAAGTACTTTGTTCATCTCAAGCGACGTCCCAAGACTTCCTCAGAACGCATGATCGTTGTGCCTGAAGCTTCGTTGAAGCTCAAGGAGTTATTCATGAAGTCAATGGATTCGGATTCTCCATGTTGAAGCTTTGAAGACGGTTTGTCGTGTTTACTTTTATTGTCTTCTAGCTTCATCTCATAGAATGTTAAGCCTTGAGTAGTACTTGCCTAGAAATCTTCATAACTATCATATCTTATCTCTAGGATTGCCTTAGAAGCCATTAGAAAGTTTTCCGTAGCTTATCGCTTCTTTTCATGGCTTCATATGCATCTTAGTTGGTTCAAGTAGAAGAACCAACCGACTAGATGACGATCTAGTCGGTTGGAAATCCTTCTTAAACTGACTAGACATCCTTGCTTGTTTCAGCCCATTCACTGTTGATCAACTAGTCGGTCCAAGAAGGTTCACCGACCGACTAGATGACGATCTAGTCGGTTGGAAATCCTTCTCAGACCGACTAGTTATCCTAATAAATTCAAGCCTATTTGTTGACCAATTAGTCGGTCCCAGAAGGTTCACCGACCGACTAGTTGTCCAACTAGTCGGTTGGGAATCCTTCTCAGACCGACTAGTTTTCCTAATGAACTTCAACTTCTTTACTGTTGACTAATTAGTCAGTCTAAGAAGGTTCACCGACCGACTAGTTGTCAAACTAGTCGGTTGGTGTTTCTTCTTAGACCGACTAGTTGTTTTATCCATTGATTTCACTATCTTTGCTGTCAACCTTCTAGTCGGTCCAAGAAGGTTCACCGACCGACTAGTTGCGAAACTAATCGGTAAGTGATCCTTCTTAGACCGATTAAGCAGCTTCAGAAATAGATCCGTTGGGCATTTATTGCCACGATTTTTGTGACCGTTTTGTCTCTTCTCTATATAAGTTTGAGTTGCTTCAAACCAGATAATCAAGGCTGATATTAGAGACATTTTCACATCCAAGAGAAGAGCCATTCAACTCCATTTCTAAGCTCTCTCATCTCACAAGAATCTCTCTCTTACTCTTTGAGCCCTATTTCCTCAAGAGAGATTCTCATTCTTTGTGAATCAAAGTCACCAACTTCACCCTAGCCATCTATTGCTGTCCATCTTGGTGGAGCTAGGGTTTGGTGCTAACTACTTCCTCAAAATCCATTCTTGCCCTAAATTGGTAAGTATTTCTCATGGCATAGGATTTTGTGGTAAGAGCTTTACATTTCATTCTCTATACATATAAATTGTTGTATACTCTCGGTTGTTGAGAGGGTTGGCTTGATCCCAAGTTGTGGGAGTCAAGATTAAGTTTTGCTCTCTGTTTGTGAGAGTGTGCTTAGTCCCAAGTTGTGGGATTAAGGTTTTGCGTGTTCCCGGGTTGTGGGATACACGGACATCGATTGTAGGTCGATTGCACTTGTGGGGTTTCCGCAAGTGGGCTAAAGGAAAGCTCTAGTGGTTTTACTAGAGTATCCTGAGGGGATCCGGGTGTTGCTGGATTAGGGCACCGAAAACAAGTCTGGGAGACTTGTGTGGCACCGAACCAGGGTACATTGCATGTTAGCATTGCATTCTTGCTTGGGTTGTTGATCATTTCTTTCATTCCGCATTTGTTGGTTAATTAGGGTTTTATTTGGCCTAAATTCCTTATAATTCAATAAAACACTATTCACCCCCCTCTAGTGTTTATTCCTCATAGCACATGGTCACTACAATTGGTATCAGAGCAAGGTAATAGCTATGGCAACCAACAACAACAACACACGATGTCCTATTCCACCATATCTCATTGGACCCAACTATCCAATTTGGTGTGTGCAGATGAAGGCTTATATTCAATCCATTGACGATGATTATTGGAAGCTTGTGGAGAAGCCCCTTCGCGCACCTACCACTTCCGAACATAAGTGGACAAATGAGCAAAACGAATTGGTGAAGAAACATCAAGAGGTTGTTGAATATTGGACTCCCCGGATTTGGTTTTGATGATGAGCAAACATAAATAATCCATGAACTAACAATTTGTGAGCGCAGTTTTGGAGATCGTCGCCAATTTCACGAGAACATTCAAAGCGAAATCTCAACACTTCCCAAAGCTCGTATTCATGCCTAAAGCTTCGTTGAAGCTCTTGCGCCGTTTTGGAAGTTATGAAGATTCAATCGAAGCTCTCGAAGACCGTTTATTAAGGTTTTATTTATAGTCTTTTTAGCTTCGATATATAGAATGTTAAGCCTTGAGTATATCTTACCATTCTAACTTCATAACGCTCATATCGTAGCTCTAGGATCTTAGTACAAGTTCATTCTAACTTCCTCGAAGCGTCGCGCTTTGATTCGGACTTGTATGTGCATGTTAGTTGGTACAAGAACAAGTACTGACCGACTAGATGGTGATCTAGTCGGTCGGCAACTGTTCTTGGACCGACTAGTTTGATTCCTTAATTTCTTGGACTTTACTGTTTACAGTTAGTCGGTCTACGTTGACTCACCGACCGACTAGTTTGTGAACTAGTCGGTTAGTGATGCTTCTTTGACCGACTAGTTGTGACTTACTGTTCATGCTAAAATTCTCCTAAGCTACTGTTTATCGTTAGTCGGTCTAAGAACGTTTGGTGACCGACTAGTTGACAATCTAGTCGGTCAACTTTTGTTCTTGGACCGACTAAGTCACTTTGTACTCAGACTAATTCTTTTTTGCTCTTAGTCGGTCTACGTTCATTGGCTGACCGACTAGTTGTGAAACTAGTCGGTCAGACAGTCTTCTTGGACCGACTAGATTTCTAGGTCTGAATTTCTATCTCTTCTCAGATCTTCACTTAGTCGGTCCATGCTGTTTGACTGACCGACTAGTTGATGAACTAGTCGGTCAGTGATTGTTCTTTGACCGACTAATTCTCACAGATTTCTATCCGTTGGAGAATGACCTAACTTGTTTTTATGGGACCCTATAAATACGAACCTAGGTCATTTCTATCTAGGTTAGAGCTTCCATTCAGAGATTCATTGAGATCAAAAGAGATAGCCATTCTCACTCAAATCTAAAGCTCTCTTCCTCACAAGAAACCCATTCTCTCTCATTTCTAGATCTAGAATCCATCTAGAGAGAAGGTTGTTCTTGGTGAGCTCTTCAAGCTATTGCTTGATCCAAGTCTCCAAATCATCCCTAGGCACCGATTGCTGGTCATTTCCTTGGTGCTAGGTCTTGGTGACTTCATCTTCCTCAAATCCTTCATTTCACCATTTGGGTAAGAAAAACTCAAGGTATAGGATTTTGTGGTAAGATTGTTTATTTCATATTAAACTCTTTAATATTGCTTTGTGATTCTCTCGGTTATGAGAGAAGGTTGTGATCCCGGGTTGTGGGATTCACATTTGCTGTTGCATGTATGATTTGATCTTGTGAAGGTTTTTCACAAGATATTCATAGTGGAAATCTTGAGTTAGGGTTTCTAACTCAAGTATCCGGAGGGGATCCGGGTGGTTGGGACGTAGGATCACCGGGAACAAGTCGGGGAGACTTCGGTGGATCCGAACCCATTAACATCATTTGTTTGCATTGTTAATTTTGTGTTGTCATTCAATTTAAGCTTCCGCAAATTGATTTGGTAGTTGTTTGCAATTTAATTTGGAATTATACTCCTTATTATTTTAAAGTACTATTCACCCCCCCTCTAGTACTTGTGCAGTAGCTAGTAGGGCATTACATTTGGTATCAGAGCCAGATACTTAGCTATGTCTGCCAACGACAACAAGACCGTGCCTCCACCTTCCAACTATGACACCTTCAGGAACCGTGAAGGAGCATCTTCGGTGATGGAAGGACATTCCTCTACGAGGCCTCCATTCTTCAACAGTACCAACTATGGGTATTGGAAATGCCGGATGGAAACCTTCCTCCGGAGTGCATCCTTATGGAGGACTACAATGAAGGAATACATCGAACCCAAAGAAGAAGACTTTGAGAAATGGACTACCGCGGAGGTCGCCGCGGAGGTAAGCAATGCCAAGGCAATGAACGCCTTGCAATGCGCATTGGAGCCCGAGGATTTCAATAAGATATGCACATGTAAGAGTGCATATCAAATTTGGAACTCCCTCCTCATTCTTCATGAAGGGACGAGTAGGGTAAGAGACTCTAAACTCGTAGTCGTGAACAAAGATTACGAAATGTTTCATATGCAACAGGGCGAGAAGATGAAAGAATATTACGCTCGCTTCGTTGACATAATAAATGAGTTAGAGGCCCTCGGCAAGTCCTACACTCAAAAGGAGAAGTGCTCAAAGCTTATTGAAGGACTTCCCTCTTCTTGGGAAAAACGTACCTTCGCCATCGAGGAAGGTAATGACATGAACAAATATACCGTAGTTCAACTAATGGGTACTTTGATGTCATACGAGGTACGCAAAGATAGCAAGGTGAAGTTACAAGAAAAGATGAAGTCCTATTTGAACCTAGATGCGCCTAAGAAAAAGGCGATTGCATTCAAGGCGGCTTCATCCACCTCTACCGATGATGAGGACTCGGAAGAAGAAATGGACATGGAATCCATTGCACTCATGGCAAAGAAGTTCAATCGCTTCTTCCGAAAGGGTAACTTCAAACAAAAATCTAAGTTTACTTCTACTAACGCATCTCCACCTTTGTGCTTTAAATGCAATAAGCCGGGACACATCAAAGCGGATTGTCCTCAAAACAAGCAAAAGGAGAAGTGGAAGGCGCCGAAGTTCGACAAGTCAAAGAAGTACAAAAAGGGGTACAAGAAGGGACTTGTCGGAGCAACATTCACCGACTCCGAGGATTCTTCAAGCGGAGAGTCAGACGATGAGAACGTGGAGCAAGCGCACATGTGCTTCATGGCAAGAGAGGAGCACGATCAAGGATCCTCCTCTTCCGATGATAGTGATGACGAAAGCAATGAGGTAACCATGGACGATCTTAGGAATGCTAACTCTCAACTTTGGTCAAAATACACTAAATTAGTAAATAGATATACTAAAGTAAAAGATGACCTATCTAGCATTCAAACATCGCCTAAGACTATCATCACCAACAACGACACCGTTGTTGAAGAGTTAAGAAATGAGATTGTTAATCTCAAATCTAAACTTGAACATGTTAGCATTGAGGATGCGGAAGAACATAAGATAGCAGATTTAACTTCTCAAAACTCGACTTTGAGTATTGAGAACGAGAATCTTAAATCTCGTGTTTATGTGCTCACATCGCAAATATCCACTTTGGATATTTCTTTGCGTTCTCTCAAAGAGAAATATGAGGACACATTGGGCCGAATCAACAAATTCAACAAGGGTAAGGGCCACTTGGATAATATCCTAAAAGACTTACTTCCGACCAAACACCACATTGGCTTGGGGTATATGATGGGAAATTCATCCAAGTCGGTCACTACTTTTGTAAGGCCAACTTCCGAAGCCTCAACGAGTGGGAGCAAACACTCTATTGGTAGTTCATCTACCAATGGTGCTTCCACCTCGTCCACACCCTCTTTTGGAAAGAAACCCACTTTGGGTGAACCTCCAAAGAAGAGGCATGCCTACATGTACACTCATACCATGCCACGTAGGAACACACGTGCTACTCCACCATCTCACACATATGATGATTTCTATGCTACACGTTCACGGGCACGTGCACACCATGTGAGACACCCTCACGCATGTGTTCCCACACATGCATATGTTCACCCACAACATCATATGAATAATTCTCATCGCACACCATTCCATCATGTTCCGTATGCCTATCCACGTCATACATCACGTAGAAACCAACAACGCATGCATGCACCCAATAGGATGATGGCTCCCAAAATTTTCACTATTTGGAGCCCAAAGGACACAAGCATGGATGAAAAACAAGAATATATGAATGCTTATTTTTCGGATGTTGTGCATAGTAGAGATTATGTGGGGAAGTCAAAGTCCAATTGGACTTGGCTTCCAAAGGTCTAACTTTTGAGGACCCAATGACCTTGGGTACCATGATATGAAAGTTTCTATCTTTAGGTACTCAAGGAAAAGAAAAAGAAAAGGAGCAACAAATATAAATTTAGCTCCAAAGGGAATTGGATACTCGATAGCGGGTGTTCAAAACACATGACGGGTGACGCTCAATTGCTCTCCGGAGTGGTTCCCATTGCGAATGGAAACCGCGTCGTATTTGGAGGCAACGAGAGCGGAACCATCGTCGGTGTTGGTAAAGTGGGTAACCCTTCAAAACCCTTAATTAGTGATGTCTATCTAGTTAATGGTTTAAATCATAATCTTATTTCAATAAGCCAACTTTGTGACAAAGGTTATAAAGTTAGCTTTGCGAAAGGATTGTGTCATATTTCAAATGATAATAATAAATTATTATTTTCCGACACACGCCATAAAGATATTTATATTTTGGATCTTCCTAAGTCATATGAACAATGTCTCGTTGCCAACACAAGTGAACAACACTTATGGCATCGACGCTTTGGACATGTGAACTTTGGAACACTTTATAAGCTTTCAAAATTAAATTCCATTAAAGGTTTTCCGAAGCTCGTTTTCGAAAAGAAAAGTTTTTGTGATTCTTGTCAACGTGGCAAGCTTCCTAAATCTTCATTTAAACCTAAGAAAAGCATTTCTACGAAACGGCCACTAGAGCTATTACATCTAGATTTATTTGGGCCAACTAGAGTTGCTTCCTTAGGAAATGCAAGATATGGACTAGTCATCGTTGATGATTATTCAAGATTTACATGGGTATTTTTCTTAAGTAATAAAAATGAAGCTTTTGAAAACTTCACAATATTTGCAAAGAAAGTACAAAATCTCATCGGAACCACCATTGTCACTATTCGTAGTGATCATGGGGGTGAATTTGAGAATGAGTCTTTCTCAAATTTTTGTGATGATCTTGGAATTACTCACACGTTTTCTTTCCCTCGCGCACCTCCTCAAAATGGTGTTGTTGAGAGGAAGAATAGAACGCTTGTGGAGTGTGCTCGCACTATGCTCGAAGATAGTCAACTTGGTTATCAATTTTGGGCGGAAGCGGTACACACCGCTTGCTATGTGTTTAATAGAATACTTTTGAGGCCCGGCACCAAACAAACTTGCTATGAATTGTTGTTTGGTAGAATGCCTCAAGTTAAACATTTTCGTGTTTTCGGCGCAAAATGTTTCATTAAAAACACATATGATAATTTGGACAAGTTTGATCCGAGATCGGATGAGGGGATATTTGTTGGGTATTCCTCACGTAGTAAAGCCTACCGGATATACAACAAAAGATCCTCTACGATCGAGGAATCACTTCATGTCTCTTTTAATGAGAATTTTACTACTTCTAGAATTTCAAATGATAATGATTCTATGGATGTTTTATGTGATTCATTTGAAAATTCTAAGTCTATTGATTCAATTGATTCTATTGAGACTAACCCGACTAATGAAGTTGTTGAGAATGTGCCTAGTGATCAAGGTATTCCCAAGCGGCTTCATACCGTTCGCGACCATCCCCATGAGCAAGTTATTGGCAATATTAATGATAGTGTCAAGACGAGATCTCAAGTCCACCACTTCGCCAATTGTGCCTTTGCCTCATCGATAGAGCCAAAGAATATCGTTGAAGCGTGCGAAGATAGTGCTTGGATCCTTGCCATGGAGGAGGAACTCATTCAATTCGAAAGGAACGAGGTATGGGAGCTTGTTCCTTTGCCATCGAAGAACCACACCGTCATAGGGACAAAGTGGATCTTCAAGAACAAAACCGACGAAAATCAAGTCGTCGTCCGGAACAAAGCTCGGTTAGTAGCTCAAGGCTATCGCCAAGAGGAAGGTATCGATTTCGAAGAATCCTTCGCTCCGGTAGCTAGATTAGAATCAATTAGACTTTTATTGTCTTATGCATGTCATAAAAATTTTAAGTTATTTCAAATGGATGTTAAAAGTGCATTTTTAAACGGAGATGTCGTTGAGGAAGTTCACGTTTCTCAACCTCCGGGCTTCATAAATGAAAAATTTCCAAATCATGTTTTTAAACTAAAGAAAGCTCTTTATGGTTTGAGACAAGCTCCTCGAGCTTGGTATGATCGCCTAAAGAATTTTCTTTTGGATTTGAATTTTAAAATGGGCGAAGCCGATTCTACACTTTTTGTTAAGCATGCGAATAATGATATTTTATTAGTTCAAATTTATGTTGATGATATCATTTTCGGTGCTACTAACTTCACTCTTTGCGAAGAGTTTTCTAATGTTATGAAGGAACAATTTGAGATGAGCCACATGGGCGAACTCAAATATTTCTTAGGTCTCCAAATTCGCCAATTGAACGATGCAATCTTCATCCACCAAACGAAGTATACGGTGGAGTTGCTTAAGCGATTTGGAATGGAAAGTGCTTCCGGGAAAAAGACTCCAATGAGCACGACTACGCATCTTGACAAGGATACGGGCGGTAAGGATGTAGACATTCGTCTATATCGAGGTATGATAGGTAGTTTACTTTATCTTACCGCAAGTAGGACCGATATTATGTTTGCCGTATGCATATGTGCTCGTTATCAGTCTCAACCTAAGGAGTCTCACTTAGTAGCGGTAAAGCGTATTTTCCGTTATCTAAGTTACACTTTAGATTTTGGATTACTTTATGCGAAATCTAGCACGTATAAGTTAGTCTCATACAGTGATGCCGATTATGCGGGATGCAAATCCGACAGGAAAAGTACTAGTGGCACTTGCCATTTTCTAGGAAATTCTCATGTCTCTTGGTTTTCCAAGAAGCAAAATTCCGTATCACTTTCAACCACCGAGGCGGAATATATTGCCGCCGGTGCCGCTTGTGCCCAGGTTCTTTGGATGAGACACACTTTGAAGGATTTTGGTATTCACTGTGATACTAGCCCTATCATGGTGGATAACCAAAGTGCTATCTGTCTTTCAAAGAATCCAGTGCACCATTCCCGATCAAAACACATAGATGTCCGACACCATTTCTTAGATGATCATGTTGCTAAGAAGGACATCATTTTAGTGTACGTTGAAACCCAAAAGCAAATCGCCGATATTTTCACGAAACCCCTAAAGGAGGACTCCTTTGCGCGGTTGCGTCGAGAATTGGGGATTATGGGTGAATCCGAGATATAGGATTCATATTTCATTCAATTATCTTGCATGCTATTCGATTTCGCGATATTTTGTTCATGCTAGATTAATTGAATTTTTGGGAATTTTATGTGATATATTTGAATTTATTGTCGAATTCGTATTTGAAAGTCGTATTTAAGATTTCGACGTTTTATGGGGTAATTTAGATGACTAATGAGAGTGTTAAGATGTTTCATCCAAGTGGTTTGTGAAGAGAAATCAATTATCAATCTTTGAACTCTTCTAGTCGGTCTAAGTTCATTTGTCAACCGACTAGATGCTCATCTAGTCGGTCAGCAAGTGAACTCCGACCGACTAGATCAAGCTTCTATCTCACTCTTATCTTTTTCATTCTTTAGCCGGTCACAGTACACTTACCGACCGACTAGATTGAAAACTAGTCGGTCAGTAAGTATACTGCGACCGACTAAATCTAGCCCTAAATTTTTGCTGTTTGCCTCTGTTTCGACTTAGTCGGTTCAAGCTCATTGACCGACCGACTAGATCGTAATCTAGTCGGTCAGTGCTTGAACTGTGACCGACTAAGTGGGTTAGGGCAAATGTGTCTTTTCCAGATCTCGACCGACTTATATCGATTTCATCCGACTAAAAATGCTTTTAGTCGGTATTCTCTCCAGCTCCAGCCCGATAACTCCCAAACCCCCGCTCGAAACCCTTCGACTTCCGGCCATCTCTCCGTCGATCGTCGCCGTCCGCCGCCGTCGACTCCTCCTCCTAGGTAAAACCCCCTCTCCTAGGTGTCGATTTCCTATTCTAGGGTTTGCTCTCCTTGATTTCAAGTTCTAGCTCCTAGGGTTTCAATTTTTAACCTAGGGCTTGTATTTTTTTTTCGGATTCTCTTTTCTTAGGGTTGTGTGCTAGGGTGTTTGATCTTCCCGTTGCTTGGTTGTACTCGTCGTGCCACGATCATGGCAAAGACGAGGATTCCTATCACTCCCTCTGGGGCATCCCCCATGACCGTAGAACAACCTACCGCTAGGAATCCACCTAAGCCTAAGCGTCGTGCCAAGTCTACCCAAGCCTCTCCATCTTCGCCTCCTCCTAAGAAGCCGAGGACGGCCACAGCTAAACCCCAAAAATCAAAGACCAAGAAGCCTATTCTTCAAACTCCAGCTACTCCTCCCGATTCCGACTCTGAATTTATCCCTGAGGATGAGCCTACTAGGGAACCTACTCCTCCTCCGAAGACCCGTAAGGCTAAGGGTAAAGCTCCTATGCCAGTCGGCGGTGTAGACATATCGTTGTGCCGCGATGACCCTCAGTGTCTCGCAGCGTACAACCGTATTGAGCACTGTCCACTGTTGTTAGAGCATTACATTCAGTTTTCTGATTTTCTCGGCCTTGCTGATCTTCTCTCCTATAGTGGTCTTCTTGATTATCTCCGATTCGACCCCAAGGCCAATCCCAAACCTTATCCTCGCCTAGTGAAATTGTTCTATGCCAATCGTGTTCGAGGCCAGTACGATGCCAGCCACTCCATTGAGACTACTGTCTTGGGAACTCCTATAGTTCTCACGGCAGAAATCTTGGGGGAGATTCTTGGTTGCTCGTCGTGTGGTCTCCTTCCTTCGGAAATTTCGGTCGATGATATTTCCTCCTTGGATCAGTCAGTTCTTGCAGATATCTTCCAGGTTATCCCCTCCGCATTCATTGGTGTTCCATCGAAATCTTTCAAGCCGAATGCATGGGTCCTTAACCTGATCTTGAAGTCATGCCTTCTTCCTAAATATGGATCATCTTCACTTCCATCCCAGCCGTTCTTGAAATTGATCTATGCTCTTTTCTTGGGGTGCGAGATTAATTGGGCTCGCGTGATACTCGATAAGATGGACTCTTTCGAGTGTATACGCAAGACCAATAAGTCTGCGCATATTCCATATCCTTGTATGTTGACCCTTGTGTTTCGTCATTTCCGAGTCCCTCTCCCTCCTGACGATGAGCGTCCCTTGGGTACTCCTCTGAACGCGACGGTCGTGAAGAAATCTCTAGCGGTGCTTCGTCATGTTCAGAGGTCTACCACATCTGCTTCTCAGGCGACTCCCTCTGCTGCTGGTGCCCCCTCTCGTCCTGCTACTTTGGATGATGTCGTACGGATACTTCGTCGGCACGAGTCTCGCTTGGCTCGTACCGAGGAGGTAGTTTGCCGTATGGCTCGTCAGATGGGCATTGATCTTCCTCCGTCCGTGTCTGAGGACGAGGAGATGGACGATGAGGAGCTTGACGAGCTTGTCACTTCTTTAGCCCGTGGCGATGAGGCCACTGCTGCTGCTGCTGCCACATCTTCTGCTCCTGGTGTTGGCACCTTTACCGGTGCTCCAGAGACTTCTGCTGCAGTAGTTCAGACTTCTGAGCCTGCTGACACTCCTGATGTGCCTGCTGATGTTGAGCCTGTTGCTGTTGCTTCCACACCTACCCCGACGATCCCGTCTGTTGAGACACCTCTACTCCCTGCAGAGCCTGAGTCCACTCCATCGACTGGACCCACGGAGACTGCAGATCCAGCCACTTCCTCGTGATTGTCAGTTTCGAGGACTCTCCACTACACTTCGGATGATATATTTTTTAGTGAGAGTATTTTGGGTTTGGATGGGGTTTGAGAGTTGTGTTGATGTATTTTTGAGCTTTCAGAGTTTCGGTGTTGGTTGTTTTGATATACTTTGGATGATGTTGCTGATGGTTATTTTGTTGTATTTTGATGTTGACGATGATGATGTATCTTTTGATGTTTATATCCATGGTCGTTTGTATTTTGATGTACTCGTTGGGATATCTCTTTGGATGTACTCATGATGTTACCATTTATATATATACATCGTCGTTCTCTTTGTCTTAATTCGTCGTGCACATTTAATATTCGTTCAAATGCATATTATGTGTGAATTCGTCGCTCGACGCATGCAAACTTGGTTAAATAGATTTAAATTCTATAATTGTATAGAATTGTTTTCCATGCACAAATTTAGCCAAGATTATTGAATATTGGAGAGTATGTTTCTTTATTCAAGAAATGAATAATTATTTGGTATTTCTGATGATTTTGATTATTTTTTTTTGATAATGGACATTTTGGCACACCTTGATTTGATTTCCACATTTTTCCCTTGGTGTCAATTTGGTCCATCGTCATTGTCTACGACTCCCGATGTTGGATTTTCCATTTCCTAGTTGTTATCGTTGTATGCCCCCCATTTTTGGGATAATGCCAAAGGGGGAGAGATAATGATAATAAATAGCGCAAATGAAAATTTAACTCAATTTCCAAGAATCTAGTTTGATATGATAGATTCAGGGGGAGTTAAGATATATATAAGGATTTTTCAAAATCCGATATTTCAAAAATCGATTCTCTTTATTTATCTTACTCATCTGCTTGATGCAATTCATATATATTCATTTTGGAATTAACGTGTCATCAATGCAGGGGGAGTAAGTATTTTACATTTGAATCATTATTTTTGATTATTATTTATGTTGGTTTGTCATCACCAAAAAGGGGGAGAATGTTGAATATTGGACTCCCCGGATTTGGTTTTGATGATGAGCAAACATAAATAATCCATGAACTAACAATTTGTGAGCGCAGTTTTGGAGATCGTCGCCAATTTCACGAGAACATTCAAAGCGAAATCTCAACACTTCCCAAAGCTCGTATTCATGCCTAAAGCTTCGTTGAAGCTCTTGCGCCGTTTTGGAAGTTATGAAGATTCAATCGAAGCTCTCGAAGACCGTTTATTAAGGTTTTATTTATAGTCTTTTTAGCTTCGATATATAGAATGTTAAGCCTTGAGTATATCTTACCATTCTAACTTCATAACACTCATATCGTAGCTCTAGGATCTTAGTACAAGTTCATTCTAACTTCCTCGAAGCGTCGCGCTTCGATTCGGACTTGTATGTGCATGTTAGTTGGTACAAGAACAAGTACTGACCGACTAGATGGTGATCTAGTCGGTCGGCAACTGTTCTTGGACCGACTAGTTTGATTCCTTAATTTCTTGGACTTTACTGTTTACAGTTAGTCGGTCTACGTTGACTCACCGACCGACTAGTTTGTGAACTAGTCGGTTAGTGATGCTTCTTTGACCGACTAGTTGTGACTTACTGTTCATGCTAAAATTCTCCTAAGCTACTGTTTATCGTTAGTCGGTCTAAGAACGTTTGGTGACCGACTAGTTGACAATCTAGTCGGTCAACTTTTGTTCTTGGACCGACTAAGTCACTTTGTACTCAGACTAATTCTTTTTTGCTCTTAGTCGGTCTACGTTCATTGGCTGACCGACTAGTTGTGAAACTAGTCGGTCAGACAGTCTTCTTGGACCGACTAGATTTCTAGGTCTGAATTTCTATCTCTTCTCAGATCTTCACTTAGTCGGTCCATGCTGTTTGACTGACCGACTAGTTGATGAACTAGTCGGTCAGTGATTGTTCTTTGACCGACTAATTCTCACAGATTTCTATCCGTTGGAGAATGACCTAACTTGTTTTTATGGGACCCTATAAATACGAACCTAGGTCATTTCTATCTAGGTTAGAGCTTCCATTCAGAGATTCATTGAGATCAAAAGAGATAGCCATTCTCACTCAAATCTAAAGCTCTCTTCCTCACAAGAAACCCATTCTCTCTCATTTCTAGATCTAGAATCCATCTAGAGAGAAGGTTGTTCTTGGTGAGCTCTTCAAGCTATTGCTTGATCCAAGTCTCCAAATCATCCCTAGGCACCGATTGCTGGTCATTTCCTTGGTGCTAGGTCTTGGTGACTTCATCTTCCTCAAATCCTTCATTTCACCATTTGGGTAAGAAAAACTCAAGGTATAGGATTTTGTGGTAAGATTGTTTATTTCATATTAAACTCTTTAATATTGCTTTGTGATTCTCTCAGTTGTGAGAGAAGGTTGTGATCCCGGGTTGTGGGATTCACGTTTGCTGTTGCATGTATGATTTGATCTTGTGAAGGTTTTTCACAAGATATTCATAGTGGAAATCTTGAGTTAGGGTTTCTAACTCAAGTATCCGGAGGGGATCCGGGTGGTTGGGACGTAGGATCACCGGGAACAAGTCGGGGAGACTTGGGTGGATCCGAACCCATTAACATCATTTGTTTGCATTGTTAATTTTGTGTTGTCATTCAATTTAAGCTTCCGCAAATTGATTTGGTAGTTGTTTGCAATTTAATTTGGAATTATACTCCTTATTATTTTAAAGTACTATTCACCCCCCCTCTAGTACTTGTGCAGTAGCTAGTAGGGCATTACAGAGGTAATGGATATCTTGCTTGAGTATTTATCTTATAACATTCTTATGCGTGTGTCCAAGTTAACAACGGCATATCAAATATGGCACGTGCTAGCGGAGCAAGAAGAGTCCACCTCGGAGTGTTCTTCCTCAAATGATGAATGTGATTCATTCATGGGTTTGATGGGACGAGAGGATGCCACTAAGGGTGACTCTAGTGACGAATCAAGTGATTCAAGTGGAAGTGATAGCGACGATGAAGAGGTAACAATGGATGATCTTAAAATTGAACTTAAACAATTATTTGATAAATATCAAAAGCTTATGCATAAATATTGTGATGCTAAGAATAAGATTGCTAGTCTCACTAACACATCTACATGTAGCACCTCAAACAATGACACCATTGTTGAGACACTCGCTATTGAGAAAGCAAGTTTGCTTACTCAAAATGGCAAGTTGAGAAATGAGGTGGAGTCCCTCAAATCTCAACTTGATCGTGTTTCCATTGTGGATAGTAACGGTCTTGAGATTGAAAATCTTCCATCTCAAAACACTAGTTTGGGCATTGAGAATGAGGATCTCAAATCCCAAGTGCACGAACTCACCACACATGCATCCACCTTGAATGCCACTATTTCTTCAATTTCGAAGAAATATGAGCTCATGTCCTCCATTGGTAAGACATTCAATAAGGGAAAGGACAATTTGGATGATTTGCTAAAGAATCAACTACCGGCAAACCATCGTGTTGGCCTTGGTTATTCTAAGGCAAGTGCATCCGATGCACGCACCTCCTATTGTGAAGTAACTATAGATTTTGTGAGGCCATCTTCCGGTGCATCCACGTGTGGTGTCTATAACAACTTGTGTAGTTCTACTACTAAGGAAACCACCACTCCTATTCCTCCCTCCTTTGCAAAGAACCCCACCAAGGGTGGACACCAAAGGAAAGGACATGCATGCATGTACACTAATACTCGTAGGAATGCCTCCACTCCTCACATTCCTACAAATGATGGTTTTTATGCTCCACACCCACGAGCACGTGCAAACACTCATTTGAGACACTCTCATGCACGTACTCATGCTCATGCACCTTCACATGCATATGATCACACATCACATCCACATATGCATGCTTATTCTCATGATCATCCTCATGCTTACACACCTCATATTCATCCCCGTATGTATGCAACACCACACCATGGACCATATGCCCATCATCATGCTTTAGCACAACACAATGTTCCATACACATTTCCTCATGCTCTTGCTAGATCTCATGTTCCTAGGCCACATGCACCACGTAGAGATCAACCTTTTGTGCATGCAACCACCAGGAAGAGGATACCCAAAATATACACTATTTGGGGTCCTAAGAACACTAGTAATCATGCTAAGGATATGTATGTGCAATCTTATATTCATGATATTATTTTGAATGATGATTATGTTGGGAAATCACGGTCCTCTTGGACTTGGTTTCCAAAGGGTTAGTTTCCGTTAACCCTTCATTGCGTGTTACCATACGTTTATATTCATTTTATGGGTACCAAAGCATTTGTGTTAAGAATTGGTTTATTCTTTTCTTTGCATATTGGTCTTAGATGCTCATGTTTGTTAGAAACGTAAATTCATATTGAATTTGATTTCCATTGCATGTTTATTAGTAAATCATTGTGTTTATGATTTTCATGTGTAGAATATTTAATATTTTTATGCAACACATGCTTTGGTTCATATTTATGTTTTGCTGCATGTGATACATGTCATGCTTTTGGATTAATATACATATTTACTTTTAAATTTGGTACATGCATGTATATGGTTATATATTTATCTAGTAACATGATTACATGTTTCATTAATATTGTGTATGATTGCATTAGGATATGGGTTACAATAATTTGAATTTAGTTTGTTAAATTTGTTGCCCAACCCATAGGATCCAAAAAGGTTTTTTTGGATACCGAAATTATGTTTTCTAGGTTCAATCCACATTGGGATACCAACTCTACCAACTCCTTGATTTGCAAAGATTTTCATTCAAATGGAGTTGATGGTGCTTAAGTGATGCACCAAAGTAGGGGGAGCTTAATGTAGTAAGTATATTCTTACATTTGGTATCAATGTGTGTTGGATGCATGTAGATGTCACTTTGTGTTTGAGACTATCTCATGCATATCCTATGTTGGCATATTATGTGTCTTGTATGTCATTCATGTCTATGTATTTCATTTGTGTCAAATAATTGACTGATGTGAATTGTGTATTCATAATCCTTACTCATATATTTATTCGAGGATTATTTATAACATGTGGCTTTAAAATTTTCATGTTAGAACTAATGCTCATTTGCATGTTTCACACACGGGACACGCTTATATTCATGTTCCACTTCACAAGCGTGCATCCTAACTTCCTACTCATGCCTCTACACAACCTCTTCTTAAGAATCCCAAATCACTATCTTTTGGATTCCTAAGATTGTTTCTAGGCATGGTATGAACACACATATAGAATCATATATTAGGAATGACATATTCTCATGCGACTATATATATATATATATATATATATATATATATATATATATATATATATATATATATATATATATATATATATATATATATATATAAATCAAACTCAGTCTTTATTTGATTTCCACCTTGCTAACTCACTCATATTGCACTTCATTGCTTGGGTACCATGCTTGTATGATTACTTTTTGTACCCATATATATATGTGAGTTCGTCCACTACTCCCAAGTTTGCATAGTTTGTATGACATGTGTGGGAGTATGACATTTTCATTTATATGTCATTGCATTTCATTCATATTATGTTGTGCATATAGATCAGTTGATTTCTCTGACCCTCGGTGATTTATTATCAATTTGCACCTTCCTACCTTGTTGATATGCCAAAGGGAAAGAGAAATTTGGTTATGAAAATTAATACTTTATGCTTTTCATGCACACTCTTTGTGGTATTACTTTTCATGCATTCCTTCAATATGTATGTGCCGTGAATGTTTATTTTGTGCACATATGCATATTGAACGTGATATCTTTCTAGCACACACTATTGTATTAGATGTGTGTATTCATAATGATGATTGCTTGTAAAATGTATTGTGATTAAATCATATGCATATGAATTATTAGTCTAGGTGTATCTAATTTCTAATGGTTGAGAATTGTTAATTCCTTATATGTATGATTTTCGTGATTATAATAACTCCTATTAATGCATGTCATGCATTTCTATTGATGAGTGTTATTTACAATTGGTAAATGATTGGTTATTGGACTACTTGATTTTGTTCCTTAACCTATTGGATCCAAAAAGTTTTTGGATACCACCAATTGTTGAATTGTCAGATTGTTGTGCAAGATGCCTACTCTACACACTCCTTGGTTTATAAATGATGGATCAATTCAAAGGAAAGGATGGTGCATTGGAGATGCACACATATATGGAGAGCTAAATGGTTGTAAGTATGTGTTTTGTACAATTGGTATTTTAATATATTGGTTTTGACTACCATGTTTACAATTGGTATTTTAATATATTCGATTTGTGTAATATAGCATACTTCTTCATTAGCTCATTCTTGTCACACCCTCATGAAGATTGTTTGTTTATGTGACTACCTTGTTCATGTATGTCATATATGTCTTATTACGAATCATGTACCATGGTAGCTATAACATTCATATAATGAATTGGTTAGTTGCTTATTGATGTTCATATCTTTTTCATGCCATGAATAAGATTAATTATTTAGGATCTTTATGCATATTCGTTCATTGTATCACCACACATCTCATACTTTTCTTATAGTTTGTATGATTATCTTTATGAGACGTATTGATATGATTTGGGGGTGATCAATGTATGTTACTTGTCATTTTAATTACTTCATGACTGATGTTTAGCTATAATTTTATTCAAGAGATCTTTCATGTCTATAGCTAAATCTTTCATGTATGATATTTTCACAAGTGACATAACACTCATTCATATTAGTTAGTGATCTTCAAGCTATATTTCTCACTATGTCTTCTCTCATCTCATGCTCATATTTTATGCTATTTTTATAAGATGTTAGAGATAAATTGTGCTATACACGATCATATAAGCTTTATATTGTGTTTGATGATATGTATATTCTGTCATAGATATTCTTTCATGAATATATCTTGATGCACTATGACTTCTTTGATGCTACCTCCGATTATATTGTGCTTATACAAGCTTTTTTATTATATTCACACAATTGGTATGCATGCATGCAATGTTCATGATAACTTTATTCGTTTATGTCCTACCTTGTGACTTTGAACGTAGACTATCTTCATGCCTTTGCTCAAAAGATGTTTTGTCAGATTATGCCTCATGTTGAATCCTTTGTGATAATTGAGCTAGGATGAGATCATGTCTCTATTTGTTCACTTGGTTTCCTTCTCAAGTGATGTCATGATCTTGACATGATTTGCCTGCTTTGCATACTTTATTAGACTATTTATATTGGATATCATCTTTACATGCTCTTGCTTGATGCTAGTTTTGAGCTTGTGATATAGTGCTTATCTTCCTTATGCTCATGGCATTCCATGCTTATTATTGACTCATTATGTGAGTATCTATTCTGGAATGCATGCTAGTACTATGGTTCTTTTGAACATTGTTTCAATTAGTATCCTAGTGTGCTATAATTGTATATGCCACACGTTTTATGATGTTTCTATCTCTATTTGGCATAACACTTTTGCATGATATAGATTTTTGTGTATGCCCACATCGCACACTTCACTTAGATTTGGTATGCTTACTTTTGGAGATGCTTTGTGGAGTTTAGCTGGAGATACTTTTGGAGATGATTTGGTATGCCTACAATTGGTTTCTCAAGCCATTATACTTAATTTATGTTATTATTTCATAACATAACTTTGTACACATGGCTAAATATTTCCATAGTCATGTTTGTTGCATTTTTTATGTTTGACTTAGATCTCAGTTTATTGATATTATTTGTTGATCTATGTCATTGTGATGATATTGATACCACCATTATGTATTTAATCATGTTCATGTCATATGTCATGCTCTTGCTCAAGGACAATCTATCACATTATGCTTAATGTTATAAATTTTATGATAATTGAGTGTATTTGACACTAATTGTTTGTGTATTTGACACTATTTGATCACTTGTTTTTCTTTCACAAGTGATGTCAAGATCTTTGCATTGTTATCCGTATTATTTATCATATTTATAGCTATTAGCTACTGCTAATTAGGCTATTGTCACTTTTCTAACACTGCTCACACTACTCTTTACAATTAGTATCTATTGTAATCTTTTATCACATATACTTATTGCTTATCTTCTTGTGATAATTGAGGGTAGTTGAGTTGTTGTTGGATATTTGCTCTTGCAATTGATATCTTTATTTTGATATCTTGTTTTATATTGGTAGCTTATCTAGTTTACATTAGATATACCTTTTAGTTTTCCACTCTATTTTTGCTTTTGTTGTTTCTATACCCCATGTCTTTTGGATAATGCCAAAGGGGAGAGAAATAAACAAAGGATGTGCTTATTAAATATTGAGTGTTAAACAATAACTTGAATCATATAGACTTTATGTATGATCGTTCATATATATGATTCAGGGGGAGCATTGGTGATTACCTTGGTTTATATTGATTACATTATATATATATTCGTAATCATGCTCATGTTTATGCTGTGTATCACCTATATGATTTGTATTATGTACGCATATTATTTCTGGTCATTCATGCGATATATACACAACCTCATGTGATACACACACTATTAACTGCTGAATGATGCTATTGATTATTGATATTAACTTGATTGGCATCATTGCAGGGGGAGTAAGTTTATTTAATGCACAATTATTTATTTTGTTTATATTTGGTTTGTCATCGTCAAAAGGGGGGAGAATGTTGAGTATTGGACTCTCCACCTTGATTTTGATGATGATCAAACACAAATCATTATGATTAACTCATGTGTTTGTAGTTAGCTAAAAAGTCACCAATTAGATTCAAGAAGATCAAAAGTGACTACACGTGTTGATTCAAGTGGAGGAATTGGTATATCAACAAAGGTGAAGCATTGGCCTGAAGAACTCAAAGGCTACCTCAAAACTCAAGCCAATGGCATCAACAAATGAATGGAGATTCAATCCAAAGAGAAGATAGGAATGGATGATTCTAAAGCTTCAAAGAACACCTTAAGGATCAAAGACTGTGACGTTGGAGACATTCAACTAAAAGACTCAAGACCTTGAAGAATTATGGAGATCGTCGCCAAAGTACTTTGTTCATCTCAAGCGACGTCCCAAGACTTCCTCAGAACGCATGATCATTGTGCCTGAAGCTTCGTTGAAGCTCAAGGAGTTATTCATGAAGTCAAGGGATTCAGATTCTCCATGTTGAAGCTTTGAAGACGGTTTGTCGTGTTTACTTTTATTGTCTTCTAGCTTCATCTCATAGAATGTTAAGCCATGAGTAGTACTTGCCTAGAAATCTTCATAACTATCATATCTTATCTCTAGGATTGCCTTAGAAGCCATTAGAAAGTTTCCCGTAGCTTATCGCTTCTTTTCATGGCTTCATATGTATCTTAGTTGGTTCAAGTAGAAGAACCATTGTTATGCCCTATGAAGCTACTGCACAAGTACTAGAGGGGGGTGAATAGTACTTTAAAATAATCAAGAGTGTTATTCCTAATTTTTGTGCAAACATACAAACAACAATGCGGAATAGACTATAAACAACAAGAATAGACAAACGCAAACAAAGCATGTAATGGGTTCGGATCCACCCAAGTCTCCCCGACTTGTTCCCGGTGATCCTACGTCCCAACCACCCGGATCCCCTCCGGATACTTGAGTTAGAAACCACTAACCCAAGATTTTGCACTATGAAATTCTTGCGAAAAACCTTCACTAGACCAAATCATACAAATGACATGTGACTCCCACAAACCGGGATCACACCCTTTCTCTCACAACCGAGAGAAAATCTTACAATCAAAGTAAATGAAATATGAAATACTTACCAACAAAATCCTATGCCTTGAGTAAACTTACCAATATTAGGGCAAGAAGGATTTTGAGGAAGAAGATGTCACCAAACCCTAGCTCCAAGAAGTTGACCAGCAATGGAAGCCTAGGGTGGAGTTGGTGACCTTGGATCAAGCCCTTGGCTTGGAAGGCTCACAATGGAGAGAATCTCTTTTGATGATATTGGCTCAAAGAGTGAGGGAGAGATTCTAGTGAGGAAGAGAGAGCTTAGAAATAGCTTGAGAAAACTCCTCTCTTAGGTCTAAAATAACTTTGATAATGGACCTCTTACCTTGCCTCAAACGAATCAGGTTTGTATTTATAAAGGCAAGAAAAATCGTGCTCAAAAGATTCCCAATGGTCATATTCTGAAGCAGACTAGTAGGTCTAAGAAGGATCACTGACCGACTAGATTGGAAACTAGTCGGTCGATGATTCTTCATGAACCGACTAACAAGCTTACAGCCAAAAGAGAAAGTTCCAGGCAATATGAACTAGTCGGTCTAAGAAGACTTGCCAACCGACTAGTTTCACAACTAGTCGGTCGGTGAGTGTTCTTTGACCGACTAAGAGTCGAAATAGAATAGGCTGAATTCAAGTTGAACTAGTCGGTCTGAGAACAAATTCCAACCGACTAGTTTCACAACTAGTCGGTCGACGATTGTGCTTAGACCGACTAACTCGAAACAGTAGCTCAGGCTGAAATGAGGCAATGATAACTAGTCGGTCTGAGAAGGATTCCTAACCGACTAGATCGTCATCTAGTCGGTCGGTGAACCTTCTTTGACCGACTAATTGATCAACAGGGAATGAGCTGAAATGAGCAAGGACATCTAGTCGGTCCATGAAGAATTGCCGACCGACTAGATCGTCATCTAGTCGGTTGGTTCTTCTTCTTGAACCAACTAAGATGCACTAGAAGCCGAGGGAAGAAGCGATAGCCATCGGGAAAGTTTCTAATGGCTTCTATGATAATCCTAGCTCTAAGATATGAGCGAAATGAAGATTATAATGTAAGTCCTACTCAAGGCTTAACATTCTATTCTATGAAGCTAGAAGACAATAAATATAAACATGACGAACCGTCTTCAAAGCTAGCTTCAATCTTCACTCTTGACTTCAATATTGCTCCTTGAGCTTCAACGAAGCTTCAGGCACACGATCACGCGTATTGAGAAGTCTTGAGACGTCACTTTTGATGTACGTATTCTTTTGGCGACGATCTCCAAAACTACGCTCACAAACAGTTATTACACGATATTTATGTTTGCTCATCATCCAAAACCAAATCCGGGGAATCAATACTCAACATTCTCCCCCTTTTTAGTGATGACAAACCAACATAAATAATAATCAATAATAATGATTCAAATGAAATTTACTTACTCCCCCCTGCATTGATGACACGTTAGTCTCGTATTAAATATTAATCATACTCATCAAGCAGATGAGGAAGATATGAAATATGAACCAATTATTGACATATAGGATCTAAATCTATTTTTATATCTTCACTCCCCCTGAATCTAACATATCAAATTAGATTCATGGTAAATTTCTTTGAATTATTAATTAGCACATCGTCATTATTAATTCTCTCCCCCTTTGGCATTAGCAAAAAGAGCGGGAGGAGATCAACGACAAGATTACAATGGCTAGGAAATAAAACACGGGAGTCGAAGAATATGACCATGGTCCAAATGACACCAATATAAAATACCAAATGTAAAATACCGAATAAAAATAAAGCGTGCCAATGAGACCATAGTCGAAAAATGAAAAACGAAATCCTCAAGCCATAGGCGAAAATCGAAAAACGAAATCATCAAACCATAGGCGAAAATCGAAAAACAAAATCACCAAGCCATAGGCAAAAATCGAAAAACGAAATCATCAAACCATAGGCGAAAATCGAAAAACGAAATCATCAAACCATAGGCGAAAATCGAAAAACGAAATCACCAAGCCATAGGCGAAAATCGAAAAACGAAATCATCAAAACTCGAATCAATTTCACGTATTGAGTTTTGGAACATACTCTCCAATATCAACATTCTTAGTTAATTAGAGTGCATGGAAAACAATTCTATGTTTCCATAGAAAGAATCCTATTTAATCCATAAAATCGTCGAACGACGAAAGTCAACATCAGAGACAAAAATAATCCGATGTGAAAACCAAATGTAGAAAATTGATACTAAAAGTAATATGCAAAAGTGTTATGCCAGAAATAGATAGAACATCATAGACCAATGGCATAAGCAATTCTAGCATACAAATTGAAAATGATACCAAAGTGAATATTCTAACAATGCATGCATTCAACCCACATGTATACCTAATGTATATCAAATGTAAGAATATACTTACACTATTACGCTCCTCCTACTTTGGTGCATCGCTTTAAGCACCATCAACTCCATTTGAGTGAAAATCCTTGCAAATCATGGAGTTGGTAGGGTTGGTATCCCACGGTGGCTTGAACCTAGAAAACATAATTCATGGAGCTAAAATTTGATTTGTTGCTCCTTCTCTTATTCTTGAGTACCTGAAGATAAACATATCGTTCCATGGTACCCAAGGACATTGGGTCCTAAGAAATTAGACTTTTGGAAGCCAAGTCCAATTGGACTTAGACTTCCCTACATACTGGACTTAGACTTCCCTACATACTCATCATTGTTCACGACATGCATAAAGTAAGAATTCATGTATGCTTGTTTCTCATGCATATTTGTGTCCTTCGGGCTCCAAATAGTGAAGATTTTGGGAGCCCTATTCCTATTGGGAACATGTATACATTATTGATTTCTATGTGATGCATGTCATGGATAGGCATAAGATGCATGATGACATGGTGCATGATGACAATCATTTACATAGTCATGAGGATGAACATATGCATGTGGAGGAACACGTGCATGAGTATGTCTCACATGGTGTGCACGTGCTCATGGATGCGAAGCATAGAAATCATCATACATGCGAACATGTGGGGTATGATGTGTGTTATTACGTGGCATGGTATACATGAAAGCATGACCCTTCTTTGGAGGTCCACCCAAAGTGGGTTTCTTTCCAAATGGGGGTGTGTACCTAGCGGAAGCACCATTGGTAGAAGAACTACCCATGAAGTGTTTACTTCCACTAGTAGAAGCATTAGACGTTGGCCTAACAAAGGTGGCGGACGATTTGGATGAATCTCCCATCTTATACCCCAAGCCAATGTGATGATTGGCTGGAAGTAAGTCATTTAGGAAATTATCCAAATGGCCCTTACCTTTATTGAATTCATTAATTCGGCCTAATGTGCACTCATACTTCTCGGTGAGAGAATGTATCGAAGCATCCAAGGTGGACACTTGCGATGTGAGTGTGCAAACACGTGATTTGAGATTTTTATTCTCAATACTCAAAGTTGGGTTTTGAGACGTCAAATCCGCTATCACATGTTCATCCGAATCCTCGATATGAACATGCTCAAGTTGAGATTTGAGATTTACAATCTCATTTCTCAACCCTTCAACAACGGTGTCGTTGTTGACGATGATATGCTTAGGCGAGGTTTTAAGACTATTTAGCTCATTTTTAGTCTTAATAAATCTAGTAGGCAAATTAGAAAACTTATTCCAAAGTTGTTCGTTGGCTAATCTAAGTTCATCCATAGTTACCTCTTCGCCTTCATCCTCGCTTCCATCCTCGCTTTCATCTTCGCTTTCATCGGAGGAGGTCTCTTGAACACGTTCCTCTTTTCCCATGAAGCACGTGTGTGCTTTCTCCACTCGTTCATCATCCGACTCTCCACTTGAGGAGTCTTCTTCGGAGTCGGTGAATGTGCCGACAAGTCCTTTCTTGTGCTTTCTCTATTGGATCCTGCCAAAACAGAGTTAGGATCGATAAATGAAGTTGAGACTTACGCTTGCGTATGCGGCACGGTAGTCTACGAACTTCTCCTTCGGATTCGCCACGACGGATCGAGTCTTCTCACGAACGGAGTAAGGCTACTAAATCCACAATCTAAATCTCTACTTTTAGATTAAGAACTTGGATAAAGGGAGAGGAAGTATTTCGGCAGAGCTTCGCTAGAATGATTATGCATGCAAGAATGCCATGCAAAAGTGTAAGAAAATGGCTAACCCTTGGGTCTTATTTATAGCCCCCAAGGTAGTTATTTTAGGATAAATTGTTCCTTTGGAACAATTTAACTAAGGTGTACCATCGTACATGGCATATTATAAGCTTAAGTTGTACCATATGCATGGTACAATATAAGCTTAAGATATTACCCCTTTATTAGCCATATGTCGCATGCACTTATGCACATATAATGCGACTTTCCCATCAATCTAGAGATCCTCTCCACAAGGGAACATATTCCCTTTGCGTACGACTTCGTGTACGCGACGTTCGAGGTCCGTATTCCCTCGTACATCCCCTACAAGGGTGTACTAACGTCTTCCATATCCAACATCTCCCACTCACACTTGAGGGGATTGTAAGAGAACGTCTTTCTCTTAGTTCTTTCATCTATCATACCGAGAAATAGACCGTGCGACCGTCATGTGCGTAGAGTCTGTTGTTGTGCACTTGTTAGAGATACACAACGACCTCGAAGGTGCAAAGTTGAGTAGTTCAACGCATGCTTTACCCTAGATTATTTCTTCACATTTCTTATACTTTATATTCAACAATTGAATCCCATCTGGATTACAATTGGCTGGCCAGCTTTGAATCATTAAAGTCCAAATGCGAATATGAAATCAATCTTCCTCTTCTTGCGAACCTTCTGATCTTGACTAGACTCGCTTTTCTAACGTGCCCCGCTGAGCCGAATTATCATAGCCCATAAGTAACACGCTAAGATAGCGATCATCTCGTCAAATCTAAAGGAACCAATTGGAGTCCTTGAGGGTAAGAGTTAAGGCCCATATGGCCTTTGAGTCTCACATAATAGCAAACACTATTGCTACTAACTCAGTGGTCGAAATGCATACGTGGTATGAACACGTATTACAACATCACTCCTTTCCCAGGGAGAGTATGTCTTAATGATGTTGTACGGATGAAAGATCAGACACCACAGTGCATATCTTTTGAGTCCCTTTACTACCCATGAAATATTCCGGACTCTCATCCTGCATAAGACAGATAGGATTTAAAAAATCCTATGAGATCCTTTTTTAAATATCCTTGTGATACAGATCTCAGATCTTTTGTAAGCATCCATATGATGCAGATCTTTCATTCGACTATCTTGTTTAAGTCATGACTCTAAATCATTCGTCTAATGATTTTGACTTTAAACTAGTCTCATCTCTATCTTATCCATCTGGTAAGATAAGGCGGTTGCTCATGTGAGAGAGCCAACCTTAATCTGTCCGACATACACACAATTCAGCTGAGATTTCAAAAAATGTACACAAACATTTCTTAAGAAATTCATATGCAATGTTGGAAAAAGAACTTATTCTTTTATTAATTTTGATCATTTACATTCATGGAAATTTACATTGGTACAACTCAGCTCTTACGCAATCCTTGAGATGATAAGTGTTTGTAAAACACATTTCTGGGGATCGCCTTCGTAAGCGGATCCGCTATCATCTCATGCGTAGATATGTACCTTATGTCTACCTTCTTGGTCTTATCATAGTCTTTTGCAAATTTGTAGCGGATATCTATGTGTTTGGTCTTACAATGGAATTTCGGATCTTTGACATAGGCTATAGATGCTTGACTGTCGCTGTGTATAGGTACAACACCTGAGTCACTTGCATTAATTAGCCTGTCTAAGAACTTCCTAAGCCAAACAGCCTCTTGGACTGCCATGCTAAATGCTACAAACTCGGCTTCCATGGTTGAAAGTGCGATGCAGGATTGTTTCTTGCTACTCCAGGATATTGCACCAGATCCGAGTAGAAAAACATATCCTGAGGTCGATCGTCGCTCATCGAGATCACCCGCCCAATCAGCATCAGTGTAGCCTTCGAGCCTTAAGGCATCTCCTTGATAGCATAAAGCAAAGTCTGCAGTTCCTTTGAGATACCGCATTATCCTCTTAACCGCTTTCCAGTGTACTTGCCCTGGGTTGGATTGGTAACGACTTACCATTCCAACGGCAAAACAGATGTCCGGTCTTGTACACATCATAGCGTACATTAGACTACCAACTGCACTGGAATATGGAACTTTTTCCATAATCTCCTTCTCTTTTTGGTTCTTCGGACATGATTTCAGACATAAATTGTCGCACTTGCTTATTGGAGTATCAATGGACTTGCAGTCCTGCATATTAAAACGTTCTAGAACCTTCTTTATATAAGTCTCCTGTGAAAGAGAAAGAAGTTTCTTCGAACGATTCCTTGAAATCTTAACTCCAAGGATATATGCGGCTTCTCCCATGTCTTTCATCTCAAAAACTGATGAAAGCCAAGCCTTGATATCCATCACAAAGCCCTTGTCATTTCCGGCTATTAAAATGTCATCTACATATAGAGACATAATAACATACTTGTTCTTATTCCTCTTGATATATACACAGTTATCTTCATCAAGCATGGAAAATCCATTTGATAAGACAACCTCTTGAAATCGTATATACCATTGCCTCGAGGATTGTTTAAGACCATATATGGATTTAAGAAGTTTACAAACCTTATGTTCGTTTCCTTCTTTTACAAACCCTGTTGGTTGTTCCATATAGATCTCCTCATCCAATTCTCCATTGAGAAAGGTAGTCTTTACATCCATTTGATGTAATTCGAGGTCTAAGTAAGCTACCATTGCCAGAATCAGGCGAATTGAGGTAAAACGAACAACAGGTGAGAAGGTCTCTTCGTAGTCTATCCCTTCCTGTTGCGTAAAACCTTTCGCGACAAGGCGAGCTTTATATCTGTCAATAGAGCCATCAGCCTTATGCTTGATCTTGAGAACCCATTGTTCCCAATAGCTCTACGTCCTCTGGGTAAGTCAACTAAGTCCCAGACTTGGTTAACTTTCATGGATTCTAACTCCTCTTGCATCGCTTCCATCCATTTGTCTTTAGCAGGGCAAGATACGGCCTGTTTGTAAGTAGCAGGCTCGTCATCTTCTTGTAGTAAAGTCATAAAGGTTTGCGGAAATTCATCCTCAAATCTTAGAGGAGCCAACCTTGTACGACTACTACGTCGTATTTGAGATTCTTCAAGTCCTTGTTGACTTGAGTTTAGATCAATTCTAATATCACTCCCACTTGGAATGTCGTTAGAATTGCTCCCACTTGGATCAATATTCCCGTATGGAATAGGATAATCGTCATTCGTATAATCCATTGGTGAAGGTTGAAACGTATTTTCGTTTTCACCAAGAATTCTCCCACTCGAATGAGGTAATCCTTCTTGATCATAAATTTCAAATAGAGCTAACTCCTGACTTATCTCGCCCTGTCTTGGAAACTCGTTTTCCAAGAAAGTGACATCCCTCGACTCAAACTCAATTAGCCCACCATTGTCTTCCTGACTAACAAAAACATAACCTTTGGAGTTTTCTGCGTATCGTATAAAGATACATTTCCTTCCCCTTGGCCCAAGTTTGCCATACTTATGGGAGGAAATATGGGCGTAGGATGCACAACCCCAAGGTTTCAAAATGTTTAAGTCAGGAGACCTTTGGTTCCACAACTCATAAGGAGTGGAGCTAACTGATTTCGAGGGTACGCGGTTTAAAATGAAAGCGGCAATCAATAATGCATCACCCCAAAAGGTGATTGGCAAGTTAGCTTGCGCCATCATTGAACGGACCATTTCCATTAAAGTCCTATTTCTCCTTTCTGCAACACCGTTTTGTTGAGGAGTATAAGGCATAGTTACCTGATGTACTATGCCTTTTTCACCACAAAGTTCCTTAAAACTTAGTGATTGATATTCACCGCCCCTATCGGTTCGCAAGACCTTAATCTTGCGATCTAATTGATTCTCCACTAAACTCATATAGTTTTTAAAGCAAGCCAAAGCTTCACTTTTGTGGGATATCAAATAGATATGTCCGAATCGGGTGAAATCATCAATAAAAGTGATGAAATAGGATTTTCCGCGTCTTGTCTTGACATTCATTGGACCACATATGTCCGAATGGATAAGCTGTAATGGAACCTCGGCCCTTGTGCCGGTTCCAAACGGCTTGCGACAAGATTTCCCCACAAGGCAATGTTCGCAGGTCGACATTTCAACCTTTGAAACATTGGATAGAAGGCCACGTTTGGCAAATCTATCCATACGTGTTGGTCCAATATGACCAAGCCTTGCGTGCCAACAAATCACATCAGACTCATAAGTCTTAGAATTTGCAATAAGGAAATTTTCATTACATGAGGAATCATACATTGTACTCATTACAATAAATCCTTTAAATACAAATCCAGTACCAATAAGAGTATTATTACAACTTAAGTCCACATTACAATCATGAAAAAAACCAGTTATAGCCAAGACCCATTAATACGACCACAGAAATTATATTCCTTCGAATATCTGGAGCGAAGAGGACATCGTGAAGTAGGAGAGTGCGGCCGTTGTCCAAGACTAGCTTGCAAGTCCCAACGCCTTTCACTTCAACACGTGTGTTGTTTCCTACATAGATCCACTTCGTTCCTTGGGGTATCCAGTGATACTCCACGAAGGACCGTCTGTCCCTTGCTATGTGGTCGGTGGCACCTGAATCAATTATCCAAAATGGATTAGATTCCACAAGAAATATTGAACTAGAAACACATATGTAACTAGTATATTTACAAGTTACCTCGTCGCCTCCACTCGTACACGAACGAGCATAGTGACCGAGCTTGTTGCACTTGAAGCACTTGATCCTCTTCAAGTCTTTCTTCTTGTGCCATTTCTTGTGCCCACCCTTATGTTTGGGTTTCTTGGTAGACTCAGGTTGCTTATTACGTTCATTAGTGAACTTCGAACGATCTTTCCGTTTCTTTCCCCCGTGTGAGGAACTAGCAACCATGTGCACTTCTGCATTTGGCTTGGCAGCCGCAAGCCGCTCTTCCTCTAATTCGAGGTGCTTGGAAACATCGCTGAAGATCTTGATGCTCTCATTGTGAGTGAGATGCATCTTCATTTGATCTCACCCATTTGGTAGGGAACGTATAACTGCTTGGATTTGTTGCTCATCAGTGAGCACATGACCTGCGTCCTTTAACTCCGAGATAAGGTTCGCCATATGTCGCAGATGTTTCCCCATGGAATGATCTGGACGTTTCTTATATGTATCGAACCTTATAGTTAAGGCGCGAAGTTTGGACACCGATGTGCCACCGAACTTCTCCTCTAGCTTGGACCATATGTCCATGGCTAGGTCATGTTCTCGGAAGATGCGCATTATGTCATCAGCCATACTGCTTAATAACGTAATGCGTGCTATCTTGTTCTTCCGAGACCAAGCATCAAAAGCTTCCTTGTCTCGTCGGTGTTGGGCCGTAGTGCCCAACTCGGGTTCAATCATAACGTTCTTTAGAGTTTCGAGCACTTCTTGCTCCTCTAGAACTTATTGTATCTTGATGGACCAAAGTTTGTAATTATCGCCGTTGAGTTTTTCACCTTTGTTTAACTCAGCGACAATATTCTTTGAAACGGAAGACATTTTACTTTTAAAATGCTGCAAAAGACATAAAACCAAAGGTTTGATCAAAAAATTTCATTGAAAATTCTTAAAATATACAATTCCCATTTGAAGTGATAGTAGAATATCCCATTTGGATAGTTCTAATTTCAACTCCCACTTGGAATGATATTTATAATTTGATAAGTTACTTTCGAAAAATATTGAAGATGTTACTCTAGAATCGGAAAGGTCACTATGTTTCCAATCACCATCTAGAGTAACTTTCAATATTTCTCCCTCACTTTATCAAATGTTAGTACTCTTATAGTACTTTGCATCGGAAAAGCGTTTTTGAAAACGTATTTTTCAAAACGTATGAAAACGTATTTTTCAAAAAAAATGTATATTTCATCTTAGCACCCTTATGATACTAGTGAAACATTCGGCACTTCCTGACCATTTGTCGGGAATGAGCCGTAGCCGTGCCAAGGTCGGATCCCCCTTTTGGGATTTTTCTGCAAACTATCGTCGCCGGCTCCCGTATGGATCTAGGCGTTTCCCCCGTATGAGAGAATTTTTGATGCAGACGACTGTCGTTTGGCCCCGTATGGGCTAGTCGGCACGTTCAAGTTCGACCAAGGCCTTTTGCCGAATTGGTCTGAAACTTCTCCCGGCCAGGGCCTCTGCCCTGGCCGAGGTTGGCCCAGGGCCGCTGCCCTGACCGGCCAGGGGTGGCCTGCGGCAGCCCTGGCCACTGTCAGGGCCTGCCGGGCCACTGGCATGGCCTCGGCCAGAGGCCGGCCAGGCCTCTGCTTGGCCTGGCCTAGGCCAGAGGCCCCTGGCCGGGGCCAGGGCCCCTGCCCTGGCATCTGCCAGGGCGGCCAGAGGCCACTGGCCGGGGCCAGGGCCCCTGCCCTGGCCTCGGCCAGGACGGCCAGGCCCTGGCCTGAGGCCAGGGCGCTGCCCTGGCCTCTGCCAGGGCGGCCAGAGGCCCCTGGCCGGGGCCAGGGCCCCTGCCCTGGCCTCAGCCAGGGCGGCCAGGCCCTGGCCTGAGGCCAGGGCGCTGCCCTGGCCTCTGCTAGGGCGGCCAGGCCCTGGCCGGGGCCAGGGCCCCTGCCCTGGCCTCGGCCAGGGAGCCGCGGCCAGGGCCTTCTGGCCCTGGCCTGGCCGCGGCCAGGGCCTTCTGGCCCTGGCCCGTGGCCGGCCAGGGCCCTGGCCTGGCCTGGCCAGGCTGCGGCCCTGGCCGGCCGTGGCCGGCCGGCCATGGCCCGGCCATGGCTTTTTGGCCTTGACCGGCCATGGCCCTTTGGCCATGGTCGGTCTCCCCCCTTCATGGGGTTGCCGCACACCCCGTCGGAGGGGTGGCCGTGGTGGTTATTGGCCGTAGCCAACCCCCTCCGCATGGGGAGGGGGTGCATGGCCTTCATAGCCCATTTGGCCATGGTGCACATGCACTAAAATTCATCTTCCCCGATGGGAATAACCACCATCTTCTTCTCCGGTGAAGCACCCGTTCGTCGAGGAAGTAGTTACCCTCCAATGGCCGTATGCCAAAAAAATTAACCCACTTCAAAAAATTCGTAAACTACGCGCTCCACATGAAGAGAGCGCCCATTCCCTATGAATGGAGACTCAGCATCCATGAAGAGAGTGAGTTTGACGATATGAACGGTCAGTTCTTCCCGTCACGGAGAGTTCCTGCCATATCCGTAATGACAGAAGACCCTAACGTGAAAAGAACAACCGCTGCGTTCTCTCCGTCACGAAGCGTTTCTACCATATCCGTAATGGTAGGATACCCATTCGTGAAAAAGACAACGACTCGTTCATAGTTTCGACGGGGCGACGGTTGACCGGGGCGAACCCGTATGGCTCTGATACCAATGTTGGATCCTGCCAAAACAGAGTTAGGATCGATAAATGAAGTTGAGACTTACGCTTGCGTATGCGGCACTGTAGTCTATGAACTTCGCCTTTGGATTCGCCACGACGGATCGAGTCTTCTCACGAACGGAGTAAGGCTACTAAATCCACAATCTAAATCTCTACTTTTAGATTAAGAACTTGGATAAAGGGAGAGGAAGTATTTCGGCAGAGCTTCGCTAGAATGATTATGCATGCAAGAATGCCATGCAAAAGTGTAAGAAAATGGCTAACCCTTGGGTCTTATTTATAGCCCCCAAGGTAGTTATTTTAGGATAAATTGTTCCTTTGGAACAATTTAACTAAGGTGTACCATCGTACATGGCATATTATAAGCTTAAGTTGTACCATATGCATGGTACAATATAAGCTTAAGATATTACCCCTTTATTAGCCATATGTCGCATGCACTTATGCACATATAATGCGACTTTCCCATCAATCTAGAGATCCTCTCCGCAAGGGAACATATTCCCTTTGCGTACGACTTCGTGTACGCGACGTTCGAGGTCCGTATTCCCTCGTACATCCCCTACAAGGGTGTACTAACGTCTTCCATATCCAACATTCTCCACTTGTCGTACTTGGATGCCTTCCACTTCTCCTTGTGTTTGTTTAGAGGACAATCCGGCTTGATGTGTCCTGGCTTGTTGCATTTATAACATACGGGAGTAGAAGCATTAGTCGAACTAACTTTAGATTTAATCCTAAAGTTACCTTTTCAGAAGAATCGGTCGAGCTCCTTTGCCATACGGGCAATGGATTCTACGTCTATCTCGTCTTCCGATTCTTCATCGTCGGTAGATGGAGCGGCCTTGTATGCAATCGCCTTTTTCTTTGGCTCGTCTTTCTTCAAGTACGCCTTCATCTTCTCCTTCATCTTGATCTTACTTTCCTTGCATACCTCGTAAGACAACAATGTACCCATTAGTTGTACAACAGTGTACTTATTCATATCGTTACCTTCCTCGATGGTGAATGTACGCTTTTCCCAACAAGAAGGAAGTCCGTCAATAATCTTTGCGACTTTCTCCTTTTGGGTGTAGATCTTCCCAAGAGCGTCCAATTCGTTGGATATGTCCATGAAGCGAGCATAGTAGTCCTTCATAGTTTCACCATGTTCCATGTTAAATAACTCGAATTCTTTGTTAGTGACAACGAGTTTAGAATCTTTTACCGTACTCGTTCCTTCGTGCAAGATGAGGAGTTGGTTCCATACTTGATATGCACTCTTACATGTGCATATCTTGTTGAAGTCTTTGGGCTCCAACGCACATTGCAAGGCATTCATCGCCTTGGCATTGCTTACCTCCGCGGTGACCTCCGCGGTAGTCCACTTCGCGAAATCTTGTTCGGCGGGCTCTGTAGAGGAATATGCCCTCAAATCATTTGTATTTGATGCAAATGATAATTTAAGCTTAGATATGGACTATTTTGCATTTGATGCAAAAGAGATTAAATGTGTTTTAAATAGTTTAAGACCATATTTAATTATATAAAAGTAAGGAAAAGTTCACGGGTAAGACGGGAATGTCCCGGTCTAGACCCAGGTTCGAACGGCGTCCAAATCGGACGCCAGATTCTCAAGATATGCCCAAAACAGCCCAAAGGGTCAGATCAAGCCAGACCAGGCAGACCAGCCCAGTCTGAACCTAGTCTGGCCTGCTGGCCAGACCCAGTAAGGCTTAGGCCGGCCTGGACCTGGGCACCCAGACCCGCCTGGGCTGCACCCAGTTCAGGTCTGGGCTGCGCCCAGGTCTGGTCTGGTGGGACCCACAATTGCAGATTTTCTGCATATAGGGCAGAACAGTTTTGACGGCTCAGTTTTTGCGAAAAACTAGCCTTGGGCTGATCTTTGGACGATCAATTGGATGGTCAAACGAACTCCGATTGACGAACGGTTTTTTCCTCTGCGTTCACCATTGAACACCCTTCGAATTGATAGGTTGTATCAATCCTGAAGTTCAACGGTGAGTGAGTTAAAATTCACGGAATTTTGCACTTTGTGAAGTGCAAACTCACTTGATTTTAATTAACCCAACTTTAGTCCCACATCGGATTTTGAGTGAAGGGGAGCAGTTAGCCGCCTATATAAATAGTGGTCTGCTCCCTTCTCAAAACTCATCTCAAGCTCTAGATCTGAGAGGCTCTCGTAAATGTTGGAGCACGCTCGGATCTAGGCTAAATTAATATTTCTCTATCTCCCTATAAATTTCTGCCTTACTCCTGAGGGCTCTCGCAAAGCCGCAAAGGAGTTCGGATTTAGATCCGAAATCTAGGCGGAGGTTTCACTCGCGTGAAACTTTCTTCGGCGCGTGGTTGGCTCGGCGACACGAGATTGATCGCCTCGGGATGCGGAGCGGTTCGGGGAGCGGTTCGAGGAGCGGCTCGGAATGGGACGGGAGTGGCTAGGAAGACGGTGCGGAACATCTCGCCTGCTCCAGGGTTGAGATTCCGGGTATGTGATTAGCATTAGTTTAATTTAATTGCAGTAGGCTAGATCCTTCTTGGGATGGTCAGACCCATCCCAAGTCGGCATAGATCTTGGATTAGGGTCTTGGACCTTAGGGTTACATGTTAATTAGATTAACATGTTTATTTTTCCGCTGCTTTTCTGTCTATGTTTCGTCCGACTTAGGACGTGCATAGAGTTTTTTGTGCCCTAAGGGTCCCAGAAATCCCTTCAGTGGTATCAGAGCATGGTCTGTGTTACGATCTAGCCTGCGATTTCTTTAAACACATAAAATGCTTTTAAATACTTTTAAAAATGTTTTTAAAGTTATGAGATAAAATTTAAAAATGTTTTTGATGTTTAAAAATCTATGTGATAAATTTTTGAATATGAAATTTTTAAATGACGTTTTAAATTTTATGTGATAATTTTTAAAACTAATTTTAAATCTTTTAAAATTTATGCGATAAGTTTAAAGTGCCTAAAAATTTTATATGATAAATTTTAAGCATGAAAGTTTTTTAAAATGATGTTTTAATTTTATGAGATATTTTAAAACTGATTTTAAAGGTTAAAATTTTTATGCGATAAATTTTTTAAAGTAGCATGCAAATTTGTGATTTTAAAAACAAGTTTTTATGAGATAAAAATAAAATATTTTTAAAATCATATTTTAAATTTAAATGTTAAATTTATGTTTGCATGCTAAAATTGTTTATGTGATAGACATTGTTCTATTTAAATTGTTAAATAGTTGTACACTTTTATTTTATGCGATAAAATTAGTGTAATCTTATCTTAATGGTTAGTTCCTCTTGTCCCTTATTTGATAACACAAGACAACCCTTTAGGTTAGCCATTAAGAATTGATTAAAATTTATTACTTGAATTTTAATGACATGCTATGTTTTAATAAAAACATTAACAACACTTCAAGACTTAATTTCTGATTAGGGTAGTCCTTATAATATTTTTTTAATTCTAATTGTTATTATTAATTCTCATTAAAGGACTTCGCTTTTAGCGTTGGTTAATAAATTTATTAAAATCCTAATAACGATTAGGATATCACGTGAACCTTATAGTTGATAAGGACTTAATAAAAGTTATTAAACAAATCCTAAAATTTTGAATTTAAGAATTCAACTAGTTGATAGGATTAATTAGTTGTTAATAAAAGCTGTTTAGTCTATGGCACACATATAAAAATGACAAGCTTCATTCAATGGACCATGATCCAGTCAATGTGCTTGGCTAAGAGTTCTGGATCACCCTTTAAGGGATAGTGATCCTGGCTTAGTCAGTTCCCTGGCTGTGTTCCGCTGGACCGCAATGTCGCGAATCATAATTGTATGACACCCTGGACTATATCTAAGTCAAATAGGTTAATAATCTTTTTCAAGATTAGCCGTAGCCCTCCTTGTTTTAGGGGTTAGCTACTATAGGACCCGTGTTACATTTGTTGAGATACCCTCAAGCTGTGACATGGCAACCCTGTAGAAACCAACTCCTTAAGTACATAAGATGAAATCTTGACTGACCCAAACCGTCGTCTCGTACCCCGAGCGCCGGCGTAAGTTAAGTCAATGATGTAGTCTGACTAGATGTAGTCTAATTCCTGACCCAAACCGACGTGTCGTGAATACCCCGAGCGCCGGAGCAAGTCAGGCTAGACACGAAAACAAGGGTCCGACTAGACTAGACTAGACATAGTGATTTGGATGAGCACCCTCATGATCAAAAATGGCTAGGGGTAAAAACCGATTAAGATGGTTATATCTGATATGATCGATGAAGAGTCATCTTCCGATCGCAGAGTCAAGCAACTTGTTGAGCTACCCTCAAGGTTGTTTGGCTCAAGGTGATTGGACCTCTTACCCATTAATTTTAATTTGATTAAATCGTTCGTTATTAAGCTTTGAAATGATCGTAAAAATAGTGGGAGGATATAGATAGATAAAAGCCATTCTACCTATATTTAATTTTGAACATATGCCAAAACTAGGGCAAGACTATGTTTACCGAAGGAATCAAAATATAATTTTTAATGGAATTAGTTAATTGGTCAAATAGGTTGATTAATTGAATATCAAGTTAAATTCTAATTGATAGGATTAAACTATACTCTCATTGACATTAAAATGACCTTCTAAAGAACAGACTTAAGAAATACGATTTCATTAAGTTCTGGGTCCAACAAATAAATTCACGCTACATGTCACCCGTCTCTATATGAGGCAGCTTGAACATATATGATATTCGAAATATGTTTCTCCCTACAACTTGTCGAGCTACCCTCAAGGTTGTATGGACAAACAATTTTGATCCGCAAAGTTCGAGAATTCGATCAAACTGTTTGAGTCGAATACGAGTGCATGAGCGGTGCAAGACTATGTATCCCAACCGGATCTTGAGACAAGCAACTTCTTGAGCTACACTCAAGATTGCACCTCTCAGGCGTTTGGATACATAAGATGCTTGCATAGCTATTTATTTATGTTGGGCTATTTATATCTAAATGTGATTTAGAAAAGGAAGAAGGCACTCCGGAAAGTCAATCGAGTTTAATAGTTTAATTTATCATTAGTAAAGGCATAAGTAGGAGGAAATGAAAATGTGACATATTTTGATGTCACGATTTTATAATTATTGTTGTACAAACGACGTCTAACACAATTTGACGAATGTCGTCACCTCGCTTCTGAAGCAATGTTTTGCGTTAGTAATTTATGTATAACGATAATATATATATTAAATGTTAATATATATATATACAAGATAGTAGCAAACTTGTATGAAAAAATAGACTAGGCCGTATCGAGAGACTAAGCTTCACAAGTCACATAAAGAGGGGTCTGACCTCTCGTATTATGAAGTCTGCGGACACTTGTGAGTCTTATCCTCTTAGATAGAATGGCCGAAACCCATCTGTAAGACGGTGGGAGAATGAGTTGTCGAACTCAGTCTGGTACATACTGATGAACCTGAGTCTAGATTAACCAAATTAAGTTATTCGTATATTTTATTAAGACACGTGTTCTTGATGAAACACAAGTCTGATAAAATAAAGAACGAAATGACTAAAGTATTTAAACTGATTCGATTAGATCGAATGGTCAAATACTTAGCTACAGTAAATCTTGCGTAATTAAAAGAAAATATGATTTTCTCTCAGGTCAAGTCTGTTAACACATCCGTGTGTCAAAAGGTATGAATCACACTTAGTTAGACTTGGTGTGATCCATTGTAAGTGACTCTGAGTTAAGTCCTCCTTCTGGTTTAAGTCCCAGATAGTAATGCCTAGGTTTTGATAATGTTCTGTGAGGACATTATCAATAAGATATTCATTAAATCAATCATTAGGAAGTTGTATAATTACTCGAATTTCGTGAGACGAAGAGTCGAGTTAAACATCATAACTGATGATGACTTAGTCAACTTCCGGGATGAAATTCGGAGTAGTAACTCCGATTTAAAAACTTGATGCAATCAGAATAGGTCCGTGTGCGTAAATAAATTTTGGAATTTAGTTTATGTGCACAAGGAAAATGTTTCCTCACTTTCTGCAAGTAAATCTTTAAGTTGAAAGATTGGTACAGAAAGGAATATAGTGAAGTACAATCATGTTGGTCGAGAACGGTTTTTCCATACTAATTCCTATAAAACGGATTATAATGAAACCGTTTTTCCACCAGCAGATGTGTACAGAACTACTCGGACCAAACTCGATGTAAACGCTTAAGTTGACCATGAAAATTGGAGCATTCACATACAAGTTTGTTTTTCTAAATATGATTTAGACGGACCAACTTATATGAATTAGCCAGATAGTTTTCAAGGTCAGTGGGAGCATGTATATTACATGTGAGGCATCAAAGGGATGAAACTTATATATTTTGATGAAGTGATCAAAAGAGTTTGATACTTTATCAGAAATAGATATGAGCCATTTATGACCATTAACTAATTTAAGATTATTATCGTAAGGTACGATGAACTGGATAAGATCCAAATAAATAAAATATTATGGATTCCGACAGACCAAATGAATTATTTGAATGAGATTCAAATGGTTGGTCTAATATGAACATAGAAACTCCTTAAGTCTATAGTGTAGACGGTTTTAGCAGATCCACTCACGAAGGCTCTACCACATGAAGTCGGGAAAACTTATGTGTAAAAACGGTATTAGATACCGAGATAAATGGGCCTGAGTGCAAGTGGGAGATGTTAGGAGATGATACCCTCGAGGCTATTTATCTTCATGTGTGAATAGCACAAACATCTTGTTCGAAATAACAGTAAGCTGTTTGGTAATAATTTATCTAAAGTTATGTTATAATGTAGTTAACATTAGATATTAACTTAGGTAAAGTCCTGAGACTTTATGCAAGGTCAAACATGTATCGAGATGAGTATCTCGATCATGGAGAAATGTTTGACCGTCTGTAGCATAAGTCTAAAAGGGTTCGTGGTCGTAGATGTTTCGAGACAAGGATATCGAAACATCGGATAGACCATTGTGTCTTAGTCTTCACCGTTTAGCGGTGGCGATGATCTCATGATCGCTTGACTTGGTGAAGTCGTAGACGAGACACAGGTGCTCATTAGAGAATGAGTTCACTGAACGATCCACAAGAGTTATCATATGGTTATATTGACCAATCTGTCAATGATGACTCTGAGTGATGATAGGCTAGTTGGTCTTTTGACTTGAGGTCATTTTGACGAACCTGTGCATGAACGGTGCCACTTAAATCAAATGACCTAGCTTCGAGGCAAGGCCTGTCGAAAGGTCTTTGATTGGGTGACACTTGAAGCATATGAGGAGAGTAATGACCAAGAGAGGATTCGTCTCTCCCGGTCAATGGGAGTTAATGTCGTAGGGTTAGTTCGGTCTTTAGTAAAAACTCTGGCCAGAGTATGTTGGAAGAAGTCCAACATTTTTGACTAAAAGATCGATAGAAACTAACCGGAGTCAAGTTATTGGGGTTGACAGTTTGACCGTACCCTAGACTTGATCTATACGACATAGTTTAGACGAAGAGACTATAACTGTGGAATTCATCACGGAAACAGTCAAGGTGGTCCCGACAATACTCATGTTAATGAGTCAACCACATAATGATGATTCCTGAAGCAGGGACAGCAACCACTGCTCGTGGTCACTGCCATATAGGGCTTCGAGCCCAACCTGTTGTAAGGGTCAGGCTGTAGGGTCTCACACAGAGTGCGATCTTCGTCTAGTAATAGGTAGAAATTAGTTAGGGAGAATAATTTGCAGTTGATGCAAGGGATAAAATATTGCAAAAGATTTTTGCAATCATCTCCTGCATTCGGGATAAATGATCCTGAGTGCAAGTGGGAGATGTAGAGGAATATGCCCTCGGATCATTTGTATTTGATGCAAATGATAATTTAAGCTTAGATAGGGACTATTTTGCATTTGATGCAAAAGAGATTAAATGTTTTTTAAATAGTTTAAGACAATATTTAATTATATAAAAGTAAGAAAAAGTTCACGGGTGAGACGAGAATGTCCCGGTCTAGACCCAGGTACGAACGGCGTCCAAATCGGATGCCAGATTCTCAAGATATGCCCAAAACAGCCCAAAGGGTCAGATCAGGCCAGATCAGGTAGACCAGCCCAGTCTGAACCTGGTCTGGCCTGCTGGCCAGACCCAGTAAGGCTTAGGCCGGCCTGGGCCTGGGCACCCAGGCACAGGCCCGGGCGCCCGGGCGCCTGGGCGCCTGGCCCAGGCGCCCAGGGCGCCCAGGCCAGGTGCCTGGGCTGCGCCCAGGCCTAGCCTGGGCTGCACCCTAGTTCAGGTCTGGGTTGTGCCCAGGTCTGGCCTGGTGGGACCCACAATTGCAGATTTTCTGCATCTAGGGCAAAACAGTTTTGACGGCTCAGTTTTTGCGAAAAACTAGCCTTGGGCTGATCTTTGGACGATCAATTGGATGGTCAAACGAACTCCGATTGACAAACGGTTTTTTCCTATGCGTTCACCATTGAACACCCTTCGAATTGATAGGTTGTATCAATCCTGAAGTTCAACGGTGAGTGAGTTAAAATTCACGGAATTTTGCACTTTGTGAAGTGCAAACTCACTCGATTTTAATTAACCCAACTTTAGTCCCACATCAGATTTTGAGTGAAGGGGAGCAGTTAGCCGCCTATATAAATAGGGGTCTGCTCCCCTCCTCAAAACTTATCTCGAGCTCTAGATCTGAGCGGCTCTCGTAAATGTTGGAGCACGCTCGGACCTATGCTAAATTAATATTTCTCTATCTCCTTATAAATTTCTGCCTTACTCCTGAGGGCTCTAGCAAAGCCGCAAAGGAGTTCGGATTTAGATCCGAAATCTAGACGGAGGTTTCACTCGCATGAAACTTTATTCGGCGCGTGGTTAGCTCGACGACACGAGATTGATCGCCTCGGGATGCGGAGCGGTTCGAGGAGCGGTTCGAGGAGCAGCTCAGAAGACGGTGCGGAACATCTCGCCTGCTCCAGGGTTGAGATTCCGGGTATGTGATTAGCATTAGTTTAATTTAATCGCAGTAGGCTAGATCCTTCTTGGGATGGTCAGACCCATCCCAAGTCGGCATAGATCTTGGATTAGGGTCTTGGACCTTAGGGTTACATGTTAATTAGATTAACATGTTTATTTTTCCGCTGCTTTTCTGTCTATGTTCCGTCCGACTTAGGACGGGCACAGAGTTTTTTGTGCCCTAAGGGTCCCAGAAATCTCTTCAGGCTCGACATACTCCGTCAATGTGGCTCTCCAAAGTGAAGCGCTCCGGAGGAAGGTTTCCATCCGGCATTTCCAGTATCCATAGTTGGTACCGTTGAAGTGAGGAGGCCTGACAGAGGATTGTCCTTCCATAACTGAAGAAGATCCTTGACGATCCTTGAAGACGTTGTAGTCGTTGTTTGTCATAGCTTTGAACTCTGGCTATGTAGCGTTAACCTTGGCTCTGATACCAATTGTTGTGCCCTGTGAAGCTACTGCACAAGTACTAGAGGGGGGATGAATAGTACTTTAAAATAATCAAGAGTGTTATTCCTAATTATTGTGCAAACATACAAACAACAATGCGGAATAGACTACAAACAACAAGAATAGACAAATGCAAACAAAGCATGTAACGGGTTCGGATCCACCCAAGTCTCCCCGACTTGTTCCCGGTGATCCTACGTCCCAACCACCCGGATCCCCTCCGGATACTTGAGTTAAAAACCACTAACCCAAGATTTTGCACTATGAAATTCTTGTGAAAAACCTTCACAAGACCAAATCATACAAATGACATGTGACTCCCACAAACAGGGATCACACCCTTTCTCTCACAACTGAGAGAAACACTTACAATCAAAGTAAATAAAATATGAAATACTTACCAACAAAATCCTATGCCTTGAGTAAACTTACCAATATTAGGGCAAGAAGGATTTTGAGGAAGAAGATGTCACCAAACCCTAGCTCCAAGAAGTTGACCAGCAATGGAAGCCTAGGGTGGAGTTGGTGACCTTGGATCACGCCCTTTGGCTTGGAAGGCTCACAATGGAGAGAATCTCTCTTGATGATATTGGCTCAAAGAGTGAGGGAGAGATTCTAGTGAGGAAGAGAGAGCTTAGAAATAGCTTGAGAAAACTCCTCTCTTAGGTCTGAAATAACTTTGATAATGGACCTCTTACCTTGCCTCAAACGAATCAGGTTTGGATTTATAGAGGCAAGAAAAATCGTGCTCAAAAGATTCCCAACGGTCATATTCTGAAGCAGACTAGTAGGTCTAAGAAGGATCACTGACCGACTAGATTGGAAACTAGTCGGTCGGTGATTCTTCATGAACCGACTAACAAGCTTACAGCCAAAAGAGAAAGTTCCAGGCAATATGAACTAGTCGGTCTAAGAAGACTTGCCAACCGACTAGTTTCACAACTAGTCGGTCGGTGAGTGTTCTTTGACTGACTAAGAGTCGAAATAGAATAGGCTGAATTCAAGTTGAACTAGTCAGTCTGAGAACAAATTCCAACCGACTAGTTTCACAACTAGTCGGTCGACGATTGTGCTTAGACCGACTAACTCGAAACAGTAGCTCAGGCTGAAATGAGGCAATGATAACTAGTCGGTCTGAGAAGGATTCCTAACCGACTAGATCGTCATCTAGTTGGTCGGTGAACCTTCTTTGACCGACTAATTGATCAACAGGGAATGAGCTGAAATGAGCAAGGACTTCTAGTCGGTCCATGAAGAATTGCCGACCGACTAGATCGTCATCTAGTCGGTTGGTTCTTCTTCTTGAACCAACTAAGATTCACTAGAAGCCGAGGGAAGAAGCGATAGGCTTCGAGAAAGTTTCTAATGGCTTCTATGATAATCCTAGCTCTAAGATATGAGCGAAATGAAGATATAATGTAAGTCCTATTCAAGGCTTAACATTCTATTCTATGAAGCTAGAAGATAATAAATATAAACATGACGAACCGTCTTCAAAGCTAGCTTCAATCTTCGCTCTTGACTTCAATAAGACTCCTTGAGCTTCAACAAAGCTTCAGGCACACGATCACGCGTATTGAGAAGTCTTGAGACGTCGCTTTTGATGTACGTATTCTTTTGGCGATGATCTCCAAAACTGCGCTTACAAACAGTTAGTACACGATATTTATGTTTGCTCATCATCCAAAACCAAATCCAGGGAATCAATACTCAACACAACCGACTAGATGACGATCTAGTCGGTTGGAAATCCTTCTTGAACCGACTAGACATCCTTGCTTGTTTCAGCCCATTCACTGTTGATCAACTAGTCGGTCCAAGAAGGTTCACCGACCGACTAGATGACGATCTAGTCGGTTGGAAATCCTTCTCAGACCGACTAGTTATCCTAATAAATTCAAGCCTATTTGTTGACCAATTAGTCGGTCCAAGAAGGTTCACCGACCGACTAGTTGTCCAACTAGTCGGTTGGGAATCCTTCTCAGACCGACTAGTTTTCCTAGTGAAATTCAACTTCTTTACTGTTGACTAATTAGTCGGTCCAAGAAGGTTCACCGACCGACTAGTTGTCAAACTAGGCGGTTGGTGTTTCTTCTTAGACCGACTAGTTCTTCTATCTCTTGATTTCACTATCTTTGCTGTCAACCTTCTAGTCGGTCCAAGAAGGTTCACCGACCGACTAGTTGTAAAACTAATCGGTCAGTGATCCTTCTTAGACCGATTAAGCAGCTTCAGAAATAGATCCGTTGGGCATTTAATGCCACGATTTTTGTGACCGTTTTGTCTCTTCCTATATAAGTTTGAGTTGCTTCAAACCAGAGAACCAAGGCTGATATTAGCGACATTTTCACATCCAAGAGAAGAGCCATTCAACTCCATTTCTAAGCTCTCTCATCTCATTAGAATCTCTCTCTTACTCTTTGAGCCCTATTTCCTCAAGAGAGATTCTCATTCTTTGTGAGCTACTCAAGCTAAGAGCTTGAATCAAAGTCACCAACTTCACCCTAGCCATCTATTGATGTCCATCTTGGTGGAGCTAGGGTTTGGTGCTAACTACTTCCTCAAAATCCATTCTTGCCCTAAATCTGTAAGTATTTCTCAAGGCATAGGATTTTGTGGTAAGAGCTTTACATTTCATTCTCTATACATATAAATTATTGTATACTCTCGGTTGTTGAGAGGGTTGGCTTGATCCCAAGTTGTGGGAGTCAAGATTAACTTTTGCTCTCTGTTTGTGAGAGTGTGCTTAGTCCCAAGTTGTGGGATTAAGGTTTTGCGTGTTCCCGGGTTGTGGGATACACGGACATCGATTGTAGGTCGATTGCACTTGTGGGATTTCCGCAAGTGGGCTAAAGGAAAGCTCTAGTGGTTTTACTAGAGTATTCAGAGAGGATCCGGGTGTTGCTGGATTAGGGCACCGGGAACAAGTCGGTGAGACTTGTGTGGCACCGAACCAGGGTACATTGCATGTTAGCGTTGCATTCTTGCTTGGGTTGTTGATCATTTCTTTCATTCCGCATTTGTTGGTTAATTAGGGTTTTATTTGGCGTAAATTCCTTATAATTCTATAAAACATTATTCACCCCTCTCTAGTGTTTATTCCTCATAGCACAGGGTCACTACAAGAGGTTCGTCTCAGGACTGCGGTGCAAGCTCGAAAGTATAAGAAATATCAGCTGAAAAAGTAGAGTTCTATGTCTTAGACCTCGTACGTTGGAATTGGAACCCCTTTACCATTTTTCTTTGGTCCATTTATAGTTTGTTCATCTTTGATTGTATGTAACAGTCCCTCATTGATTCAGGCACGATCTCCTCTGGGATTCGAGATAACGATTGACCATTTACTCGGCCCCATTAACCTCTCCATGAATATTAGCACCAGCCCAACGGTCGAACGATCCATTCGTCTGACTCGGAAATATCCTGCTATGAGCAGCGGGTACCGGGTTATGGGTGCCAAATGGGTCGGGTACGTGGATACTCCAACAGGATATGTACCCGTGCACTAACAATAGCCCTCATCATTCGTGCCCCCAGAAATCGCACTGATTGAGACCAAATGATGAGTAATCTCCTTAAATGTGCACGGTTTTCAAAACGTTTGATTTGATTTGTGCCGCCAAAACCCTTTCATCGTTGAAGTGATCTCCGTCGTTTTTTGTGGCTGGCTTTGAACATGTGTCGAGCATCGAACGTCAGTCGGTTGAATTCCTTCGTATAGAAAAGAAAAGCGAGGAAGAAGATGAGATCTTTCTGCTTCGCCTTCCTCCTTGTATCGAAAGCTTTCTTCCAGTGTCGCCTTCTCGGAGATCGCCTATTCTTTCTAAGGTATCCCTCCTGTTTGACTTTGATTATCTTTAGATTCGCAGGTATGTTTGCTCCAGTTATAATGAAGGAGCAACGAGGAGCTCATGGCGCACCTTCGGGCCCCTCGATGCGAGGAAGTTTTTGGAAAGGGAAAAGGAGTTTGGATTGACCTGACCTTCCCATTCACCGAAGGGATCAGAGCTTGAAATTTCCTGAAGTCATCTTAAATATGGCCCTTAGGTTTTCCCACGATCTGACCGACGAGGTCTGGCGATGTTGTTTCTGTCATCCTTTTAGGGTTAGAGTGCCTAATTCAGATGAGAGAGTGTGTTTCCCACGGAAGAGTGAGGTTGACGTGTATCTTAAAGCTTTTTGCCTAGGACTCTAGTTTCCCCTTCATCCCTTCATCGTAGAGGTTTTGTGTTCTTCAGAGCTCTCCATTTGTAGACTTGCCCCGCAAGCTTTCCCCTTAGTTATCTTCATGGTGCGGTGTGAGCTCTGTGACGTTCGACCAACCCTTAGACTATTCAGGTGCTTCTTCCAGGTAATACCTGACCCTCACCGAGTGTGGTACCATATCGCTGCACGCCCGAGAGTGAGGCTCATATACGACATTCCGATTTTCGACCCTGGGGTGGAAGGATGCCTTTGTGTTTGTCGTCCTTCCCGACCTGGGACCATTGCTCAATAGTTGGAGTTATTCGAATCTTGAGCTTGCAAAGGAGTCTCGGTTAGCATCAGAGGAGGTCAGAGCCAGGTCATCGTCGGGTGAGGCTGAGGCAATGAAGCTTCTTATGGGTCTATCGAGGTATGAGAGGTCGACTCAGTATCTGTTGGATGATTATACGTTGAAGGCCCTTTTGTGGAGCCTGGGTAATGTATCTTGACTCTATGTCTTTATCTTCACCACTCACGATAATTGTATCCATTGACTGTGGATATGATTAATGAAAGCTAACGAAGTGGTGATTCTGGAATGGATCGAGTCGGGAGGGAGCAGCGGAAGAAGAATAGAAGCGTCGAAAGGTCGGGCACCCATGCTGAAAGGTCGGGCATATATGTTCATGGGTCAAGTTCTCGATCTCCCCTCCCAAATAACCAGAGCTGTTCTTCTGAGGCGGGTGAGCTTAGGCAGGTCTCGAGGCCTTCTTCTCAAGCCTCCTCAAGAAAGGCCTCGAGTCAAGCCCCCATGCGGTCTGTTGTGCCCCTAGTCCCTGTTGTGGTTTCGGAGCCGCTGGTGGTGGTCGATGTTGATGCTACCGACGTTGTCGAGTCGACTGAAGCTACTACCAATGTTGCTGAGCCGATGGAAGACGTTGGCCAGAAGAGGAAGATGCCCTCCTATGGGGAGGAGGAGTCAGGAAAGAGGAGGCGAGTAGAGGAGGAGGATCCCTTATAGAAGCATATGGGGGTCGCCCCTCTCGAGCCTCAGGGGGTGGTGGAGACTCCTTCAACATCTGAGGCTCCCGTGATCCCCCTTCTGGATCAGTGGCCCTGGGGCGGCATTGTGTCGCCCATCCCTTTGGTCGGCCCAATCCCTGTGGAGTTTGATCAAGTGTTACTCCTCAATCACCTTTCATCTCAATCCTTTGGGTTGGTACAGGGTGACTTTCACCTACCTCCTTTTGCCATTGGAAAGGAGGAGTCGGCCTTGTTGGACTTTGGGACGACTGCTCGGCTGGTGGAGAACTCGATTCTCCCAAGGGATCTGGAGCTTCTTCAGAGGTTGGACCTCAAAAAGGTGGCCAATTTTTTTGTGGGGAGTAGATACCAGGTACATCGTCTGCCTTCCATCTATTGACACCCGAGTTTGTCGTCCCTTACTAACCTTTCCTGCAGATGTCCATTCTCGGCGTCGTGTTGCATCGTTAGGCCGTCGAATTGATCGAGGGAGGTCGGCGGGTGGTGGACACAGAGCGTAAAGCAATCGAGCTCGAGGCTCGGACGAAAGAGGCAGAGGAGGGCCTACAGAAAGCCCTCAAGGCTAAGGTGGCAGCTGAGTGGGCAACTATGGAGGCCAAGAATAGTCTGTCATCCCTGTTGGTCCTCCGCAAGTCCGCCGAACTCCAGTGGAGGATGAAGAAGGCTCAGCTTGAGTCAAAGCTGGATGCTTTCAAGAAGAAGCATTCGAGCTCCGAGCCAAAGATTCCAACTCCGAGAGGTGGGTGGAAGCTTGCAAGGTGGAGGCTGCTGAATCTCAGGCCAAAGTCGCCAAGCTTAAGGAGGCTGCTACGAAGTAGAAAGCAGAGCCTACAGTCAGGCTTACAAAGGCAGTGGAAGCTTTCACCAGCATCTTCGCATCCGGGGGCACTCCTCCTTAGTTTAGGTTTCTTGTAATCCTTTTTCACTTATGTTTCCTTAGGAATGAATAAAACTTCTTGTGACTTTTGCGCTCTTATCTACTATCTGAATATGTGCGTATATATGACCCCCTCAACGACTTAACTTTTGATAGATTAGGGATTGATGATAAGTTTAGTCGTTGGTAAGTTAAGTGTATTTAACAGGTTGAACACAACCCTTTAAACCATAAATCACATTTCGTTTAGTAGCAAGGGGTAATGCACCTTAGATTCGATGAAAGTCAGGGGTCTTTTGAGGTGAGGGGTGAGGCCCCTTCGACTTATGACCGACGACCATCGTGAATCGTTCGGTGCTGAGGGGTAATCCCTCGGCCAACGGCTGATGACTAGGGTCATTCAGTGGTGAGAGGTGATCCCTCAGCTTACGACTGATGACTAGGGTCGTTCGGTGGCGAGGGGCGAGGCCCCTTCGACTAACGACTGACGACCGTTGTGGGTCATTCAGTGGCGAGGGGTAATCCCTCGGCCAATGGCTGACGACTAGGGTCAATCAGTGGTAAGGGGCGATCTCTCGGCTTACGGTTGATAATTAGGATCGTTCAGTGTCGAGGCGCAATGCCCCTTCGACTTACGGACGATGAGCGTCATGGGTCGTTTAGTGGCGAGGGGGATTCCTTCGACTTATGGCTGATGACTAGGGTCGTTTGGTGGTGAGGGGCAAGGCCTCTTCGACTTACGGCTGATGACCATGGTTAAAAGAATTGTTGGACAAATATTGAAAGACGATTGACTTTGTATTTATCTTAAACATGCATAAGATAAAAGATGAAGATAGATTTCAATCATTTACCCCTGCTGCTACACTCATTGATAATACTTTCATAGGATGAGGACGTTCTCTATCATCCAATGTAGCGAGTCAGTAGGTGGCAAGATCGAGTACATCGATCACTGTGTAAGGTCCTTCCCACTTTGCAGTGAGCTTCCTTCGCTTGATAATCTCGGGAGTGAAAGCAGCCTTATGCAATACCAAATCGCCTATACGAAAGCTATGTTTATGGACTTTTGAGTTGAAATAGCGGGCCATGCATCCTTTTCGTTCTATGAGGGTCACCATAGCCTGTTTGCAAACTTCATCCACCAGTTGTAGGTTGAGCTCGAGGCCCTCTGAGTTTCTTTCTTAATCATAGTATTGGAGACGAAGCAGTTGCTTATTGACTTCCATTGGGATGACGGCTTCACATCCGTAAGCCAGCATGAATGGCATTTCCCCCGTCGAGGTTTTATGGGTCGTTCTGTACAACCATAGTATACCGGGGATTTTGTCCGACGAGGTCCCTTCGAGCCCGGTTATTATCTTCCAAAGGGGCCTGCGGATGATTTTGTTGGCTGCTTCTGCTAATCCATTCGACTGGGGATGGGCGATAGAGGCGAAGTGCTGCTTGATCTTCAGCACTGAGCAGATGTCTCTGAAGCCAGCACTACCGAATTATGTCACGTTGTCTGTCACAATGGATTGTGGGATGCCAAAATAACAGACGATGGATTTCCAGACGGAGCTCCGAGCTTCCTTCTAGGTGATCCGAGACAGGGGCTCTGCCTCGACCCACTTTGTGAAGTAGTCGATCACCATTATTAGGTACTTCCGTTGCCCACTCGCTTGTTTGAATAGACAAGGAGGTCTAGTCCCCACTTGGCAAAAGGAACTGGACTGATGATGGGAATCAGATCAGTTGGTGAGGCCGAGCTGGTCTTTGAGAATTTTTGGCAGGTCGAGCACCTTCGAACGTATTCGACAACATCTTTGAACATCGTTGACCAAAAATACCCTTGTCTCACGGCCTTCAAAGCTATAAATCCCCCCCCCCCCCCCCCCCCCCCCCCCCCCCCGCAGTGGTTTCTGCTGTCGCCCTCGTGGATCTCTTGGATCACGTTGTGCGCTTGCTGCAGAGCTAAACATTTAAGGTAGGGGAAGACGTTATACCTGGTCCATCGCCTTTTGTACAATAAACCATCTAGCAGGACCAATTGGTAGGCCTTCTGTTTTAGCTTTCGTGCCTCCATTGGGTCGGTCGGCTTCTCTCCTGTGTTCAAGTAATGGATTATTGGATCCATCCAAATGATTCCTTGGTCGAGGGTTAGCAGCTCTTGCTCCTACCCACTGGGTTGTAGTAGACATTGTACATACACGGTCCGACCGAGTCCCACGGGGGAGGAGGATGTGATCGTCGACATGGCATCGGCTCGATGATTCTTCGACCTTAGCACATGATGGATTCCCATGCGTTTGAACTTGGCGAGCTACGCCTTAGTGACTTGCATGTAACTCTGCATCGAGTCTTCGCGGGCCTCGAAGGTCCTGTTTAATTGGTGGACGATGAGGCTGGAATCGCTGAGTAGTTAGACCACTTTTGCTCCTAGGGATCGAGCCAATCGGAGTCCGTCAAATACTTGACTCGTCTCGAAATGTGCGAGTGCTACTCCCAAGTGTAGGTGATCGATCAAGTAGTAAACCTGGAGAGTCAGGTGTCGAATCCACTGGACAGTCGACCTGTAAACCAAAAGAATCAGTTTCTAAAGATTAATAAAACGATGAATAACTACCACCTTTCGAAGGTGAGATAACCGTGATGATGGTTTTAAATAAAGGTGAAAGTAACACTAGAATACGTACGAAAAAGACGTTCTAAGAAACCAATAAGAGGAGCATGTGTCAGTTGTGATTTTGTTTTGGGTTTTATAATCGATGATTTTGAATATATTTTCTATAACTCAACGTCTCATCCGGCGAAGGTATGAGACCGTCGAAAAGTATGGAGATAAAGCACGTAAACAAAAGTGCCAAAAAATAATAACGTATAACGTCGATTTTATAATGAAAATACACACAAGTGCTCTTTTGGGTCACGATACATCCTCTCGGATCGCATCAAGAATAAGTCTTACTTAGATCATATTCAATAAAGCATGCACACGTCTCCGATTAACACACTCAATTAGATTTTACGTAGAAATCGATGAAATACGTGATTATAACATGCATATAGGGCGAAAATTCATCAAAATCAACGATCGCATAGCCCTAACTACATCACAACCAACACATAAGGGCACTAGCCATGCATGGAGAGAAGAAAACTCATTTTCATTAGGAAATACATGATCAAGAGTTCAAAATACATGCTAAATACGTGAAATACAAGGTATAAGTTGAGATTTCTATCACCAAAACTCCTCAAAAATCCTTGGAATTTTTTTGCAAGATCCTCTGTTCTCTGTCTCCAAAGCCCCAGAAACTCTCACGAAAATACGCACAAGAGAGCTTCCAATACGCAATGAATACGGCCAAAAATCCTAGAATAAGTTTATATAGAGAGATTACGGGTTTTAGAGGCTTAACGGGTTCATGATCGATGCGGGATCTGATGGGCGCGCGCCACGTGTCCAAGCAGGTTTGGATCGTCGCCCACGCATGCCCGCATCCGCTTCGTCGATCCGAGTTCAAATTGGATTTCTTCACAGCCGTCCGATGAGAGATCTAACATCTTTGATTGTGCCACGTCGCCCGCAAAGCTGCCGCTTCATTCACTCCGCTTTGGATTCGATTGGGCCGTTGGATCTTGATCGCGCGGCTGTGAGCCGGCCACGTCGCCCCGTATGTTCTCTCGAATCAACTCCGATGCGGGATTGTATTGGACCGTTCGATCACTGATAGACGTTCAGGATGAGGCCACATCACCCCGTATTCGCCCGCTCTCTACATCTACGTTCGGTGATGATAACAGCCGTTGGATCGAGATCCAACGGCGGAGCTTGTGCCGTGTCTCCCCTTTGCTAAGCGCTATTAGATGAGGTGGTGAGCGGCCATGATAGTGCCATGGGGTCTACCTGATGAGCTCGTACGCATATTTTCCCTTATTTCTCCATTTAAATGGTGTTCTGCATTCAAAAATTCATAGTAATTAGCATAGATCTCAGAAAAATACAAATAAATAGTCATTGGAATCGTGAGACTGATATCTTCATATAAAAAATATAAAAGAGCAGAAATACTCAATATATTGTTGTTTCGTGCATAGAATAGGAGTTTGCTCTAATAGATAAGGGTATTCAATATACGACCATATTAGAGACCAACTAAGTACCATATATGCACAAAATGAGGCTAAATGAGGGGCTAAATATGTAATATTTACCATAAATCACACACCCCAACTAGCGTTTTGATAGTCTCTAGCAAAAAGAGCGACTAAATCGGATGTTTAGAAAAATATTAAATCCTTCCAATTGTCTAAGGATTGACTCAATAACACACTTTCCATCATAATATTAACCACGAATATACGCAATTATGAATGAGATCAAATCCATGTCATTTTCTCTAATCTAGTTTAAATACATAACATACAAGCATCATTTTGCATAGGCTAAAAGCATAACACAACATCAATTCATAATTTTCTAATTTTCAAGGAATCGACATTATTTAAAGATCGTTTGATTCATGTGTGTTGAGTTTGCCATATCTTTTTTTCGTTTTCTCTTTTTTTGACTTAGAGTTATCCATGTAATGAGCTTTCAGTTAATGACTCCTAGGCCAGACGACCTTTGGACATTAGGCTTAGAAGGGCCCCACGAACTTAATAACTCGAATCATCTAAGTTTTTATTATATTTTTTAGTGCACTCCCCATACATCCACCTTTTGATGCGAATCTCTAATGCTTCTTGAGGCACGAAGACCCGTCTACTTGATAAACTCAAGGAAACGATGCACTTTATTCTTTTTCTCGTTTTCTTCTTTTTTTTTTTCTTTTCTCTTTTTTTGCAACTCACACCCATTCATTAGACACACATTTCAGCACATATTTATGGCCACATTCCTCTTCAAAAAGAAAATTATTCCTATCAATCATGTCCAATTTAAATTTATGCATCACAACGACTTGCATGGAATTAATTCAAACCATTTCGAGATATTAGTCATGAAATTTGAAAATTTTCATAAGGGGCATATTAATGATTAATTCCATGAAGGGAAAAATAATGGATTCAAGTCATAAACAATTTTTAGAATGTCCTCAATGCATAACCATCTGATAAAGTGACACTTTAAGAGGGCTTAAATGATGGTAAGAAGATGAGTGTTGGTGATTTATTCTTTTCTCTCTCTTTTTTAAAAAAACGAAAAAATCAAAAAAAATCTCCTAACAAAAAGTCTAATACACTCCCCCCAACTTAAAGACAAATATTGTCCTCAATGTTGAAAAGAGAATACTAGAGCCAAAATTCCTAAGAAAAATAAAAAGTGTAAAATAAAAAGAACAAAAATTACTACTACTGAGTAAAGGAAAGAACACACCAATTTAATGTTGTGCCCTGTGTAGCTAGTGCACAAGTACTAGAGGGGGGGTGAATAGTACTTTAAAATAATCAAGAGTGTTATTCCTAATTATTGTGCAAACATACAAACAACAATGCGGAATAGACTACGTACAACAAGAATGGACAACGTAAACAAAGTATGTAACCGGTTCGGATCCACCCAAGTCTCCTCGACTTGTTCCCGGTGATCCTACGTCCCAACCACCCGAATCCCCTCCGGATACTTGAGTTAGAAACCACTAACCCAAGATTTTCCACTATGAAATTCTTGTAGAAAAACCTCTACAAGACCAAATCATACAAATGACATGTGACTCCCACAAACCGGGATCACACCCTTCTCTCACAACCGAGAGAACAATTTGCAATATCAAAGTAAATGAAATATGAAATGCTTACAAACAAAATCCTATGCCTTGAGTAAACTTACGATTTAGGGCAAAGAGGATTTTGGGGAAGAAGATGTCACCAAACCGAAGCTCCACCAATATGATCAGCGATCGAAGTCTATGATGGAGGATGGTGACTAGAATCAAGCTCTTGACTTGGAATGCTCACAACGGAGAGAATCTCTCTTGAGGAATATGGCTCAAGGAGTGAGGGAGAGATTCTTGGTGAGAAGAGAGAGCTTAGAAATAGCTTGAGAAAACTCTTCTCTTAGGTCTGAAATAACTTGGATAATGGACCTCTAACCTTGCCTCAAACGAATCAGGTTTGTATTTATAGAGGCAAGAAAAATCGTGCTCAAAAGATTCCCAACGGTCTAAGAAGGATCACTGACCGACTAGTTTCTCAACTAGTCGGTCGGTGATTCAACATGAACCGACTAACAGGAGAACAGCCAAAAGGTGAAGGTCAGAAGATAGAGAACTAGTCGGTCTAAGAAGACTTTCCAACCGACTAGTTTCACAACTAGTCGGTCGGTGAGTGTTCTTTGACCAACTAAGAGTCGAAATAGAATAGGCTGAATACAAGTTGAACTAGTCGGTCTGAGAACAAATTCCAACCGACTAGTTTCACAACTAGTCGGTCGACGATTGTACTTAGACCGACTAACTCGAAACAGTAGCTCAGGCAGAAATGAGGCAATGATAACTAGTCGGTCTGAGAAGGATTCCTAACCGACTAGATCGTCATCTGGTCGGTCGGTGAACCTTCTTTGATCGACTAATTGATCAACAGAGTCAGGCTGAAATGAGCAAGGACATCTAGTCGGTTCAAGAAGAATTGTTGACCGACTAGATCGTCATCTAGTCGGTTGGTTCTTCTACTTGAACCAACTAAGATTCACAAGAAGCCGATGGAAGAAGTGATAGGCTTCGGGAAAGTTTCTAATGGCTTCTAAGATAATCCTAGCTTTAAGATATGAGCGAAATGAAGATTATAATGTAAGTCCTACTCAAGGCTTAACATTCTATACTATGAAGCTAGAAGACAATAAATTAAACATGACGAACCGTCTTCAAAGTGTCAATCTTCACTCTAGATTTCAATGATACCCCTTGAGCTTCAACGAAGCTTCAGGCACACGATCACGCGTTTTGAGAAGTCTTGAGACGTCGCTTTTGATGTACGTAGTATTTTGGCGACGATCTCCATAACTGCGCTCACAAAGAGTTAGTACGAGATATTTATGTTTGCTCATCATCCAAAACCAAATCCGGGTAAACAATACTCAACATTCTCCCCCTTTTTGGTGATGAAAAACCAACATAAATAATAATCAATAATAATGATTCAAATGAAATTTACTTACTCCCCCTGCATAGATGACACGTTAGTCTCGTATTAAATATCAATCATACACATCAAGCAGACGAGGAAGATATGAAATATGAACCAATTATTGACATATAGGATCTAAATCCAGTTTTATATCTTCACTCCCCTTGAATCTAACACATCAAATTAGATTCGCGGTAAATTGCTTTGAATTATCATTTAGCATATTGTCATTATTAATTCTCTCTCCCTTTGGCATGGCAAAAAGAGCGGGAGGAGATCAACGACAACACTAATGGCTAATATAAAAGCACGAGAGTCGAAGAATACGACCACGGTCCAAATGACACCAATGTAAAATACCAAATAAAATCAAAGCGTGCCAACGTGACCAGAGTCGAAAATCGAAAATTGAAATCATCAAAACTCAATTCAATTTCACTTATTGATTTATGGAACATACTCTCCAATATCAACATTCTTAGTTAAATAGTGCATGGAAAACAATTCTATGTTTTCATAAAAGCAAATCTATTTAATTCATAAAATCGTCAAACGACGAAAGTCAACATTAGAGACAAACAAATCCAATGAGAAAACCAAAAGTAGCATGCAAGAAGTGTTATGCCAAAGAAAATAGATAGAATCATCATAAAACTTATGGCATACACAAATCTATTACACTAGGATTCAAATAGAAACAATGATACCAATCGTAATATAGTCTACCAATGGATGCATTAAACACACATGGATGCCAAATTTATATCAAATGTACGAAATACTTACAACATTGAGCTCCCCCTACTTTGGTGCATCTCTTAAGTACCATCAACTCCATTTGAATGAAAAATCCTTTGCAAATCAATGAGTTGGTAGGGTTGGTATCCCATGGTGGATTTAACCTGGAGAACATAATTCTTGGTATCCAAAAACCCTTTTGGATCCAATGGGTTAGGAAACAAAGTTAACAAACTAAATTCAAATTAACGTAACCCATAGCCCAACTAAATTCAAATTCAATATGAATTTAAGTTTCAAACAAACATGCACATCCATGACCAATATGCAAATAAAAGGAATAAACCAATTCTTACCACAATTACTTTGGTACCCATAAAATGAAATTAAACTTATGGTACCAAGCCATGAAGGGTCAACGGAAACTAACCCTTCGAAAACCAAGTCCATGAGGACCGTGATTTCCCAACATAATCATCATTCAAAATAATGTCATTAATATACAATTGCACATACATATCCTTAGCATGCATGCTTGTGTTCTTCGGACCCCCAATAGTGTATGTCTTGGGAGCCCAAATCCTATTGGGAGCATGCATACGTTGTTGATGTCTATGTGATGCATGTCGTGGATAAGCATATGACATATGATGAAATGGTGCTTGATGATAATTTTTCATATGAGAATGTGGATGAACATATGCATGTGGTGTAACATGTGCATGAGTGTGTCTCACATGGTGTGCACGTGCTCGTGGATGCGGAGCATAAAAATCATCATATGTGCTAACATGTGGAGTAGGATGTGTGTTCCTACGTGGCATGGTATAGATGAAAGCATGACCCTTCTTTGGAGGTCCACCCAAAGTGGGTTTCTTTCCAAATGGGGGTGTGTACCTAGCGGAAGCACCATTGGTAGAAGAACTACCCATGAAGTGATTACTCCCACTAGTAGAGGCATCGGAAGTTGGCCTAACAAAGGTGGCGGACGATTTGGATGAATCTCCCATCTTATACCCCAAGTCAATGTGATAATTGGCTGGAAGTAAGTCATTTAGGATATTATCCAAATGGCCCTTACCTTTATTGAATTCATTGATTCGGCCTAATGTGCACTCATACTTCTCGGTGAGAGAATGCATAGAAGCATCCAAGGTGGACACTTACGATGTGAGTGCGCAAACACGTGACTTGAGATTCTTATTCTCAATACTCAAAGTTGAGTTTTGAGACGTCAAATCCGCTATCACATGTTCATCCGAATCCTCGATATGAACATGCTCAAGTTGAGATTTGAGATTTTCAATCTCATTTCTCAACCCTTCAACAACGGTGTCGTTGTTGATGATGATAGGCTTAGGCGAGGTTTGAAGACTAGTTAGCTCATTTTTAGTCTTAATAAATCTATTAGCCAATTTAAAAAACTTATACCAAAGTTGTTCATTAGCTAATCTAAGTTCGTCCATCGTTACCTCACCGCCTTCATCCTCGCTTTCCTCGCTTTCATCGGAGGAAGTCTCTTGATCATGTTCTTCTCTTCCCATGAAGCACATGTGTGCTTTCTCCGCCTTTTCATCATCCGACTCTCCACTTGAGGATTCCTCGTCAGAGTCGGTGAATGTCTCGACAAGTCCCTTCTTGTACCCTTTCTTGTACTTCTTTGACTTGTCGAACTTGGATGCCTTCCACTTCTCCTTGTATTTGTTTAGAGGACAATCCGGCTTGATGTGTCCTGGCTTGTTGCATTTATAACACACGGGAGTAGAAGCATTAGTCGAACTAACTTTAGATTTATTTCTAAAGTTACCTTTTCGGAAGAATCGGTCGAACTCCTTTGCCATACAGGCAATGGATTCTATGTCTAACTCTTCTTCTGATTCTTCATCATCGGTAGATGGAGCGGCCTTGTACGCAATCGCCTTTTTCTTTGGCTCGTCTTGCTTCAAGTACGTCTTCATCTTCTCCTTCATCTTGATCTTACTTTCCTTGCGTACCTCGTAAGACAACAAGGTACCCATTAGTTGTACAACAGTGTACTTATTCATATCGTTACCTTCCTCGATTGCAAAGGTACGCTTTTCCCAACAAGAAGGAAGTCCGTCAATAATCTTCGCGACTTTTTCCTTTTGGGTGTAGATCTTCCCAAGAGCTTCCAATTCGTTGGATATGTCCACGAAGCGAGCATAGTAGTCCTTCATAGTTTCACCCTGTTCCATGTGAAACAACTCGAATTCTTTGTTAGCGACAACGAGTTTAGAATCTTTTACCGTACTTGTTCCTTCGTGCAAGATGAGGAGTTGGTTCCATACTTGATATGCACTCTTACATGTGCATATCTTGTTGAAGTCTTCGGGCTCCAACGCACATTGCAAGGCATTCATTGCCTTGGCATTGTTTACCTCCGCGGCAACCTCCGCGGTAGTCCACTTCGTGAAGTCTTGTTCGGCGGGCTCGACATACTCCGTCAATGTGGCTCTCCAAAGTGAAGCGCTCCGGAGGAAGGTTTCCATCTGGCATTTCCAGTACCCATAGTTGGTACCGTTGAAGTGAGGAGGCCTGACAGAGGATTGTCCTTCCATAACTGAAGAAGATCCTTCACGATTCTTGAAGACGCTGTAGTCATTGTTTGTCATAGCTATGAACCTTCTAGCTTTGAACTCTGGCTTCGATACCAAATGTAATGCCCTACGAAGCAACTGCACAAGTACTAGAGGGGGGGTAAATAGTACTTTAAAATAATCAAGAGTGTTATTCCTAATTATTGTGCAAACATACAAACAACAATGCGAAATAGACTACAAACAACAAGAATGGACAAGGCAAACAAAGTATGTAATGGGTTCGGATCCACCCAAGTCTCCCCGACTTGTTCCCGGTGATCCTACGTCCCAACCACCCTGATCCCCTCCGGATACTTGAGTTAGAAACCACTAACCCAAGATTTTCCACTACGAAATTTTTGTAGAAAACCTCTACAAGACCAAATCATACAAATGACATGTGACTCCCACAAACCGAGATCACACCCTTCTCTCACAACCGAGAGAACAATTTGCAATATCAAAGTAAATGAAATATGAAATGCTTACCAACACAATCATATGCCTTGAGTAAACTTACGATTTAGGGCAAAGAGGATTTTGGGGAAGAAGATGTCACCAAACCGAAGCTCCACCAATATGATCAGCGATCGAAGGCTAGGATGGAGGATGGTGACTAGAATCAAGCTCTTGGCTTGGAATGCTTACAACGGAGAGAATCTCTCTTGAGGAATATGACTCAAGGAGTGAGGGAGAGATTCTTGGTGAGAAGAGAGAGCTTAGAAATAGCTTGAGAAAACTCTTCTCTTAGGTCTGAAATAACTTGGATAATGGACCTCTAACCTTGCCTCAAACGAATCAGGTTTGTATTTATAGAGGCAAGAAAAATCGTGCTCAAAAGATTCCCAACGGTCATATTTCTGAAGCAGTTAGTCCGTCTAAGAAGGATCACTGGCCGACTAGTTTCTCAACTAGTCGGTCGGTGATTCAACATGAACCGACTAACAGGAGAACAGCCAAAAGGTGAAGTTCAGAAGATAGAGAACTAGTCGGTCTAAGAAGACTTTCCAACCGACTAGTTTCACAACTGTCGGTCGGTGAGTGTTCTTTGACCGACTAAGAGTCAAAATTGAATAGGCTGAATACAAGTTGAACTAGTCGGTCTGAGAACAAATTCCAACCGACTAGTTTCACAACTAGTCGGTCGACGATTGTACTTAGACCGACTAACTCGAAACAGTAGCTCAGGCAGAAATGAGGCAATGATAACTAGTCGGTCTGAGAAGGATTCCTAACCAACTAGATCGTAATCTAGTCGGTCGGTGAACCTTCTTTGACCGACTAATTGATCAACAGAGTCAGGATGAAATGAGCAAGGACATCTAGTCGGTTCAAGAAGGATTGCTGGCCGACTAGATCGTCATCTAGTCGGTTGGTTCTTTTACTTGAACCAAGTAAGATGCACAAGAAGCCGAGGGAAGAAGCGATAGGATTCGGGAAAGTTTCTAATGGCTTCTAAGATAATCCTAGCTCTAAGATATGAGCGAAATGAAGATTATAATGTAAGTCCTACTCAAGGCTTAACATTCTATACTATGAAGCTAGAAGACAATAAATTAAACATGACGAACCGTCTTCAAAGCTTCAATCTTCACTCTTGACTTCAATGATACTCCTTGAGCTTCAACGAAGCTTCAGGTACACGATCACGTGTTTTGAGAAGTCTTGAGACGTCGCTTTTGATGTACGTAGTATTTTGGCGACGATCTCCATAACTGCGCTCACAAAGAGTTAGTACGAGATATTTATGTTTGCTCATCACCCAAAACCAAATCCGGGGAAAAAATACTCAACATTTAAGTGCCACCTGAAGGTGGATCCATAAGCTCCATAGTTGTATCCTCCTTGGTCCAAAGTTCGTGAAAGTGTTTTAGTCGTTGCCCATTGACTTTGAACTCGCTTACATCTTTTTCATTCACCACAATTACCGCTCCGTATGGAAAAACTTGTTTGAAATATATGCAATCGTGAGTTATAAAGAAGAACTTTGTTCCCAAGCTTGATTTCCTTCCATAGGATCGTCTTGTCATGCATAGCTTTCATTCGTTCCTTTGCCAATTCTCATAGGCTTCCCCCCGTAGCTCTTCAAGCTCCAATATCTGCAATTTACGAGAATCATTCGATGAGTCATCAAGCAAATTTAATGATTTAATAGCCCAATAAGATTTATGTTCTAATTCAATAGGAATATGACAATTTTTTCCATAAACTAAACGTTAAGGAGACATCCCTAGAATATTCGTGTATGCCATCCTGTAGGCCCATAGAGCTTTAGGCAAGCGAAGACTCCAATATTTGCTCGTGGGATTCACCATTTTTTGAAGGATATTCTTGATTTCCCTATTTGCAAGTTCAGCTTGTCCATTCATTTAGGGATGGTATGGAGTTAAAAATTTATGTGTCACCCCAAACTTCTTCATTAAATTTGCGAAGAGCCTAGTGCAAAAGTGGAAACCTCCATCATTAATAATGGCCTTTGGCACTCCAAAGCACGCGAAAATATTTTCTTTCAAGAACTTTAGCACGATGGATGCATCATTAGACCTGAAAGGAATAGCCTCCACCCTTTTAGAAACATAATCAATTGCAATGAGTATGAAAACATAACCAAACGAAGGTGGAAAAGGTCTCATAGAAGCAATCCCCTAACAATCAAATATTTCTATCTCTAACATGGGATTTAATGGCATCATATTTCTTTTTGTGACTCCCCCCAACTGTTGACAACACACACATGATTTACAATAAGCATATGCATCTTTAAACATGGTGGGCCAAAAAACTCTACCTTGTAAAATTTTTGCAACAGTTTTATGAGCAGAAAAATGTCCTCCACATATCCGATCATGGCAAAATTGTAAAACACTACTAATCTCATAATCGGGTATACATCATCTCACAATTTGGTCTTCACAATATTTAAAAAGAAAAAGATCGTCAAAGTAGAAAGATTTTACCTCATGTTTAAACGTTTAAAATCAAGAGAGGACCAATGTGATGGAGTTCTACCTGTCACCAAATAATTGACTATGTCTGCATACCATGGTAGAGCAGAGACGGCGAAAAGTTACCCATCAAGGAATGAATCTCTCAACGGTGTATCGGATGACTATGTGCCTACCGTCAGTCTAAAGAGGTGGGCTGCAACATGATTCTCCACTCCCTTATTGTCTCGTATCGCGATGTTGAACTCCTGCAAAAGAAGAATCCATCGTATAAGTCTAGGCTTTGCATCCTTTTTAGATAATAAATATTTGAGTGCAGAGTGGTCCGTATATACGACGATAGGCGATCCCAAAATGTAGCTTCTGAACTTGTCCAACGCAAATACCGCTGCAAGTAATTCCTTTTCCGTTGTCGTGTAATTTATTTGAGCATCGTTTATGGTCTTACTTGTGTAGTAAATCACATAAGGAACTTTTCTTTCTTTCGCCCAAGAACTGCCCCCACTGCGTAATCACTCGCATCACACATAATCTCGAAAGGAAGAGTCCAATCTGGAACCTGCAAAATAGGCGATGAGACAAGTAAGGATTTCAGTTTTTCAAAAGAATTTTGACACTCTTGCATCCAAATAAATTCAGTATTTGAAGTTAATAAATTGCAAAGAGGTATAGAGATAGCGTTGAAATCCTTTATGTAGCGTCTATAAAATCTTGCATGACCCAAGAAGGAACGAATATCTCTGACACTTTTTGGTGTTGGCAACTTCTCTATAACCTCAACTTTCACCCTATCCACTTGATTACCTGCTTTAGAAACTAAGTGACCAAGTACCAAACCTTCCGTAGTCATGAAGTGGCACTTTTTCCAATTGAGTAGCAAGTTCTTCTCTTTACATCTGCACAAGACAAGGGCTAAGTTAGATAAACAATTTTCAAAAGAGGTGCCATATATAAAAAAATCATCAATAAATACTTCTCCTATCTTTTCAACCATATCACTAAATATGCTTAACATGCAACGTTGAAAAGTAGCAGGTGCATTGCATAATCCAAATGGCATCCTCCTTAATGCGAAAGTTCCAAAGGGACAAGTGAAGGTGGTTTTCTCTTGGTCCTCTAGAGCGATCTTTATCTGATAATAACCTGAGTAGCCATCTAGAAAACAATAATATTCATTACCAGCCACTCTCTCTAAAATTTTATCTAGGAAAGGCAAAGGAAAGTTGCCTTTTCTTGTTTTTGAATTAAGCTTCCTATAATCATTACACATTCTCCATCCAGTGTGGTTCGCATAGGTATGAGTTCATTATTTTCATTTTTAACCACAGTTAAACCAGATTTCTTAGGGACAACTTGAGTTGGACTAACCCACTTGCTATCAGAGATTGGATAAATAATTCCAGCATCAAGTAGTTTAAGAACCTCACCCTTTACCACTTCTTTTAACGTCGAGTTCAATCGACGTTGCATTTCGCGCGTAGGTCTTGCATCATCCTCAAGATAAATATGATGTGTACAAGTTAAGGGATTTATACCTTTGATAACTGCAGTGGAATGAAGGCATACTTCAAGTAGTCCGGCAATGGCTTCAGCTCAAGCTTTGGATGCTCCACGTCAAAGGGTAGTTGTGGTGGCAATCCAACTGGTAATGGTTCAAATCTCGGTGCCCATGCTTCCCTTGGTTTTTAATGAGTTCACTGCACAAAGTAAGACTCATTAATATCATTAAAATTATAATCAATATAATTAGATTTACATTCATACTCAGCCTCAAAATAGTCTTCAATCAAATTTTCAATAAAACATACATCTTCAACACTTTCAACATCTGTTGGCAACTTACATGATTTAAAGATATTTAATTCAAGCTTCATGTTATCAAACGTTATCTTCAACTGTCCAGCCCTACAATTGATTACAATATTGCATGTAGCTAAGAATGGACGTCCCAAAATGACCGTAGTGATGTTACCAGAAGTTGGTCCATGTATGTCTAGGACGATGAAATCCACGGGGTAGTAGAACTTGTCCACCTGAACCAAAACATTCTCTACGCAACCTCTTAGAATTTTCATTGATCTATCCGCTAACTGTAGCACCACTGGCGTTGGTTTCAGCTCCCCCAAACCTAGTTGCAGGAAAACAGCGCAAGGCAAAATATTCACACTAGAACCCAAATTAAGCAAAGCATTTCCAAGGTCTTAGTTTCTATAGTGCATGGAATAGTAGGAGAACCTGGATCTTTATATTTGGGTGGAGTGTTATGTTGAACTATGTCACTTACCTGTTGTGTGAGAAAAGCTTTCTTTTTCACTTTAAGCATCTGTTTCACAGTGTATAAGTCCTTTAAAATTTTAGTATAAGCATGCACTTGGTTTATCTCATCAAGCAAGGGAATATTAATTTTTACATGTTTGAAAATGTCCCTAATTTCTGCCTGATACTTATCTTTCGAAGGTGGTGCTAGCCTCTGTGGAAATGGGGCTGGAGGTGTATATGGTTCAGGCTCCTTTTCTTTGACCTCCTCTTTTTCTAAGCTTTTTCTCCTCCTCTTGCAGCTTTTGTGGTACATGCTCATCCTCTTTCTTCTCCACTATTTGTTCATGCCTAGGTGGTTCTGGTTTTTCTACCTCTCATCTGCTACGCAAAGTAGTCACCGCCTTTCATGGTTTTACGTTGTCACCTGAAAAAGAAGAGGAATTTATGTTAGGATTTGCAACATATTGAGCTAGTAAAGTACCTTTTTCTAGAGATGCAGAAATTTTAGAAAAGTTTTCGTTAAGCTGCTGAAACTGCTGCTGAAATTTTTGTTGAAGCTGTTGTTGTTGATTCTACATCTGCATCATTTGCTGAAGTACGGCTGTGATATTAGTGCTCTGCTCCTTCTTCACTTGATTACTCGTATGATTAGGATGGTGGTAAGGAGTGGTCGTTTGTTGCGCCGGCTGCAGTGGTCCCCATCTCAGATTTGGGTGATTCTTCCAAGAAGAGTTGAAAGTATTCGAATTCATTTCTTTATTTGGCACCCAATTCACTTCAGTTTGTGGGTTCCTTATAGTCTCTTTCATAGCAGCGATCGTGGGGCAAACAGACGTGTCATGAGTGGGCTACTCACAAATAGCGTAAAATGGTCCAGCTTCGACTGCTTTCACTGCTCTCAAGTCTAGGCCTTGTAGCCTCTGTGTCAGCAATGCATCCACATGTGCTCTTATTGCATCGTCTGGCTTCAATGAGTGCATGCCTCCTTTAGATGGTGGAAGTGGCTCTGATCTATCCAACTCTGAAGTAGACTTCCATCTTCTTGCATGCTCCGCTATGGTCTCCATGTAATCCGATGCCTCTGTAGGAGTTTTCTGAAAGAACTCACCGTTGCACATCATCTCCATGTATTGCCTAGTTTGCGGTTGCAGGCCAACGTAAAATAATCCAATAGCGTGGCCTTTGTCGTATCCATGGTGTGGGCAAGCGATCAAAAGGTCCTTGAATCTCTCCCATGCTTGGCCGTATGTCTCCTTCTCCCTCTGCAAAAAGGACATGATTTGTCGCTTCAAGGCATGGGTCCTCTGCAAAGAAAAGAATTTTTTTAGAAACTCAATTTGTAGTTGTAACCAAGTAGAGATAGATCTAGGTTGTAAAGAATTAAACCAATGTTTTGCTTTATCTTTCAGAGAGAATGGAAATAATTTATGGTAAACAGAATCAGAGCTAATTTTTCCATCCAGCTGTGTCGAGCATACTTCTTCAAAATTTCTGACATGCAAATACGGATTATCATTTGCTATGCCATGAAACGAGGGTAAGAATTGAATCACACCAGGTTTCAGATTAAAAATATGAGTATCAGCAGGCAAAACTATGCATGAATCAGATACAACCCTAGACGTCATATGAATTTCCAACAAAGGCCTTTCTTGTGCAGGTGGTGTGATATGTGTTTCATTATTATTATTAGCCATATTTTCTGTTCGTACAAATCTATGTAAAGTAGGGGATCTATGCCACATAAACTAGCAAAAAAGGTGTTTTTTATGTTTTTATATTTTTATACGTTTTTTATGTAATAGAAAGCAAATCTAAACTAAAAGATGGAAAGATCTCACTGAATATTTCTCGAGAGAAACAGAACGTATAGATCACAAATACCGTTATCCCCGGCAACCGTGCTAAATACTTGACTCGCCTCGAAATGTGCGAGTGCTACTCCCAAGTGTAGGAGATCGATTAAGTGTAAACCTGAAGAGTCAGGTGTCAAATCCACGGGACAGTCGACCTGTAAACCAAAAGAATTAGTTTCTAAAGATTAATAAAACGATGAAAAACTACCACCTTTCGAAGGTGAGATAATCGTGATGATGCTTTTAAATAAATGTGAAACTAACACTAGAATACGTACGGAAAAGTCGTTCTAAGAAACCAATAAAAGGAGCATGTTCCGGTTGTGATTTCGTTAAGGGTTTTGTAATCAATGATTTTGAATATCTTTTCTATAACTCAACGTCTCATCCGGTTAAGGTATGAGACCATCGGAAAGTATGGCGATAAAGCACGTAAACAAAAGTGCCAAAAAGTAATCACATATAACGTCGATTTCATAAGAAAAATACGCACAAGTGCCCTCTTCGGTCACCATACGTCCTCTCGGATCCCATCAAGAATAAGTCTTACTCAGATCATATTCAATTAAGCATGCACACGTCTCCGATTAACACACTCAATTAGATTATACGTAGAAATCGATGAAATACGTGATTATAACATGCATATAGGGCGAAAAGACATCAAAATCAACGATCACATAACCCTAACTACATCACAACCAACACATAAGGGCACTAGCCATGCATAGAGAGAAGAAAACTCATTTTCATTAGCAAATACATGATCAAGAATTCAAAATACAAGCTAAATACGTGAAATACAAGGTATAAGTTGAGATTTCTATCACCAAAACTCCTCAAAAAGCCTTGGAATTTCTTTTGCAAGAGTCTCTGTTTTCTGTCTCCAAAGCCCCAGAAACTCTCACGAAAATACGCACAAGAGAGCCTCCAATATGCAATGAATACGGCCAAAACCCCTAGAATACGTTTATATAGAGAGATTGCAGGTTTTAGAGGCTTAACGGGTTCATACCTGCACCCAAAATCACTTAAACCCGCACCCAAAAACCGCTGCAAATCCTGACCGTCAGATCGATGCGGGATCTGATGAGCGCGTGCCATGTGTCCAAGCAGGTTCGGATCGTCGCCCGCGCATGCCCGCATCCACTTCGTCGATCCGAGTTCAAATCGGATTTCTTCATAGCCATCCGATGAGAGATCTGACATCTTCGATTGTGACACGTCGCCTGTAAACCTACCGCTTCATTCACTCCGCTTTGGATTCGATCGGGCCGTTGGATCACGATCGTGCGGCTGTGAGCCGGCCACGTCGCCCCGTATGTTCTCTCAAATCAACTTCGATGCGCGGTTGTATTGGATCGTTCGATCACTGATAGACGTTCATGATTAGGCCACGTTGCCCCATATTTACCCGCTCTCCGCAGATGCGTTCGGTGATGATAACAGATCAAGATCCAACGGCGGAGCTTGAGCCGCGTATCTCCTTTGCTGAGCACCATCGGATGAGGCGGTGAGCAGCTAGGATAGTGCCACGTGGCCCGCCTGATGAGCTCATGCACATATTTTCCCCGTATTTCTCCTGTATTTCTCCATTTAAATGGTATTCTGCATTCAAAAATTCATAGTAATTAGCATAGATCTCAGAAAAATACAAATAAATAGTCATTGGAATAGTGAGACTGAGATCTTCATATGAAAAATACTAAAAGAGCATAAATACTCAAAATATTGTTGTTTTGTGCATAGAATAGGAGTTTGCTCTAATAAATAGGGGTATTCAAAATACGTTCATGTTAGAGACCAACTAAGTACCATATATACACAAAATGGGGCTAAATGAGGGGCTAAATATGTAATATTTACCATGAATCAATGGCCGCTTTGTACACATCTCCATTGTTGGTGGTTTGGAATCGAAGCAGAGAGCATACTCGAATATATTGTCCACTGATGTTTGGACAATTATTCCGGACCCACTCTCAGCTTGAGTGGCCGAACCATCAACTTGTACGATCCAGATTTCCTCGTCTTCCATTGTATCATCTAGTGAGTTGATACCTGTCGAGGGGGAGGGGGTTGCCTCAGGTGGCACGTTAATAGTACATAAATCATCTTTTAGGCCTTCGTCGTAAGTGAGTTCGACAATGAAGTTGGCGAGAGCATGCCCTTTGATTACGGTCCTTGACTTGAACTGGATGTCTAATTTGCTTAGCTCAACCCCATATTTAGTCATTCTCCCAGAACGGTCTAGCCTCTTTAGGGTCTGTTCTAGGGGAGTGTCGGTGAGGACTAGGATGGTGTGCGCTTGAAAGTACGGTCGTAACCTCCTCGCAAATTGGATCAGCACAACAGCCATCTTCTCTATCCTCGAATAGTTGATCTCTACGCCTCGGAGAACCTGACTAACGTAGTAGATGGGTCGATGTATTCCCGAGTCTTCTTTGACGAGTGCGGAGCTTACGGCCTCCATGGTGGCGGCAGATAGATGATGAGTTGGTCACCTTTATCTGGCTTGGTCAAGAGTGGCGGGCTATGGAGGTACTACTTTAACTTGGAGAAAGCATTATTGCAGTCTGCATCCCATTCAATGACTCTTTTGCCGCTCGATGCAGAGGCTATCGCCTTCATCGGTACTTTGAAGAAGGGCAATGACTTCTCGGCTGATTTAGATAAGAATCGGCCCAAAGCAGCTATTCTTCCGTTCAGCCTCTGGAGTTCTCTGAGGGTTGAAGGCTCCTTCATCGTAATGATCGCAGTGATCTTGTCGGGGTTAGCCTCGATCACTCGATTCGTCAGCATGAAAGGAGGAACTTCCCTGACCGAACCCCTGTAACGACCGGTATTCATCATACGTATTTCATACGTATTTTATGATGTATTGAATTATGAGATTATTTGTGTTATGATTTTGTTGATTAGACTGTATGCATGTTCCGTTGCTGTATTTGCGACCCACCCGACTTCACGATCACGCTGCAACTAACTTTGTTATTTTTGGACTTTGCTGATGCGCAGTAGCAATATCGTAATAACTGGGATATGTTGACCATATATTTACTAATCCAAGTATATCTTATAATCACTAATAAATCTTAATACATTTAATAATTACTAAAAATATGTTAATTAGAGATTCCCTAATCTCCCTTCTTAATAATAATAACTATTAACTAAATTGTCTAATTAAATCCTAACATCAAATATCTAACTACCTTATTTTAATCAAATCTAACCTGCAAACAACCCATGCAACCTCATGCTTGGTTATTCGAAATCAATCCCCCACGTCCTCCGTGTTGCATGCGGAGATCGCCCAACCCCACGATCCGACGAATCTTAACGAAGCCAACCCCGGATCCGATCAAATCTCAACATGATCCCGCGTATATCTCAACCCCCATTTGAAACAAATCATGCATGATACTCGTGCAAACAACCCTCAACCGCAAACAACCCAGGCGACCCCCTCTTCGGTCCTTCTTCTTCTTCTCTTTCTTCTTCAGAAAACCCTATGCACTCCGATCAACCATCTCCCCGTGCATCTCCTCCCTTCGACTAACCTGCATCTCCCAGCCCCCAAGCACCCTCTAGTGATCCACACACAACTAGGCTCGTCGCTGCAACCAACATCGCCAACACCCCCCCCCCCCCCCCCCCCCCCCCCCCCCCCTCAAACCCCAGCGCCTCCTTCGTTCCAACCCAAGTACCCCAGACCTCGCCACAGTGCATCTCCGATCATTCACCTCCCCGTCACTCATTCGACAGCAACACAATGACGCCGTCCATCATCACCCACAGTCACGATGCTCACAGATGATGACGCTGCTGGACCACACCTACAACGTCGGACTCGTCGCTAGCCACCACCGCTACAGCGCTTTGCCCCCAAACCGTCGTCGCCATCTGCAGAACCCATGCGAGGAGCTCGCCCGCAAACACGTAAGTTAGTATAAATTAGTAATATGTTAGTTATTTAATGTTTGCATGTTAGTGCAATTACTTTAGTATTAGTATTATAAGTAGTACTTTAGTTATAAAAAGATACTGTAGTTATATATTACATGGTCAGTATGTTAGTAATTACTTAATGTTAGTAATATATACTATATTAGTATTGTAATACAGTGTATTATGATGTTATGATATTAATTGACGTATGTTAATCTTAATGAATGACACATGTTAGTAATCAGTCAGTACATTATGATGTTAGTTTATAATATATCAGTTAATGAAAACGTGTAGTTCTTAGTTACCTGTAGGTTAATGTTATATAAATTAGTTTTATCTGTAGTTTATAAAATGTTATATACATACATTAGTGTAGTAACACTATATAATTGAATTAAAATGATTATAGTATAATTCGATACCCTGTAAACCCTCATTGTGAACACTTTAACCGATTGAAAACCAAACTTCATCGAAACAATTGTGCCTCCTGTTACGACCGTCTGGACACCTAACAACTCTCGAGACAAGTATTTTATTGTAAATGAATTACAAAACCAAACTGCTCAACATTAATATATGTTGATTTCTATTATTAATACGCATGTGGACTTTAGAACTGAGTTGTATGCTTTCTCTTTAGTAGTTGCTTTCGAATGAATGGACATGTAAATACGAAGTCGTTTGCTGGGAACAACTGATATCTGTCTGCTAACATAACGAACCAAACTGGACAAAGGGTAGGACACAACCCTCGAAATACATATGTGACACTATCGAATACAGATGGGATGAACCTAGTCGAAGACTAGAACGAACACTTGGGTGGGGTTGGTCCATGTAGTAGGGTCTGTAAGTGTGTCTTGCACACCTTACGGCTACTTCCATACCACACTAACGGAAGAAAGAATCTTGGTCATTGGTCATTTTCCAGGTTAGGAATGGCAAGAAGCATCATGGTAAACCCCCAATGATAGGGTGTATTAAGGACACTTTACTTACTCAGACATGGACTTGCACAAGCACAAATAACTGAAAACATTCCATGGTAAATGTGTTAACTCCTTTAGAATGCAACTCACCTGTCAAATTATTCCAGCATGCTCATACTTTACTTTACGCACTTGCTTATCATATCTATGTCTGACGCTTTTATGTTGCTAAGTGATTGCTTTCATTTACTATAAAAAATCTTGCCGAGGCTTTTCGCTGACATATATTTCAATGAAACTATGAAATATATGTTAGGTTCAGAAACGGAGTATAGCGAGGACCTTACTAACGAGAACTCGAACCAGCAGGCAGATCCCGCTGACCAGAGCTACGAGGACGCCGAGATTCTTCCTGCTGAGGACTAGATTATTGTGTTGTCTCCATTTATTTAGTTTTATTTAATATTGCAGGTGAGTTGCTTACGTAATAAAATGTACGGCCATGTTGGTCCTAATTTATTTGTGTACTTGCTTTTGAACTCTGGGCAAAGTTGTAATAAATATCTGTATTGTTTCTGAATAATGCGATTGCAAGGACCTGATTGTTTTTCACACAAAACGCTTATTGTGCTTGAGTCAAAGAAGAAAGAAATAAGTACTTCTTCTTTGCTTTAAGCACATACGGACCCGCTCATGTTCTCGCTCCCAAGTACAAAGGGAAGCGGGGCATGACAGGTTTTAGTGATGGCCCATGCAGGTCCTCTTGCATTCTGTGAGACATTTCAGGAACAATGCAAATATTATTGCTAACCAGATCATTTAGACAAATTCGTACACAAATGTATACCTTGTTTTTGTTTGCAGCATGGTAGGATGGCCCAATACTCGCAATGGAAATGGAGTCAACAGGAACGGTACTCCCGTCATACACGAGCTCATGGGAGTCATGAGAAGCATGTTGGAGATCCAACAATAGCTTATTCATCAGGGTCAACAATAGCAAGCTGTACAACCTGCACCAGCACCTCCGCGAGCTGTACCTGGAGCCAAGCAATTTCGAGAGCTGAACCCGAAGAGCTTCTCTGGAAGAGAAGGGCCGCTGAAAGCTGAAGAATAGGCCTGTAGTACGGAAGACGATCTGACTCTTTCCCGTATTGATCAAGCTGGATGGGTGGAAGTGGCCAAGAACCAGCTGAATGCACGAAACTAGTGGGACACTGAAGAAGCTCGTCTGGTCAAGCCCATCAACTGGACCATGTTTTGAGATCGTTTCGACGCTCAGTATTTTCCCCGTGCATGTCAAGGTCGTTTTTCGATTGTCCGTTTTTCGTGCGCGTACTTTTGTTCATACGCGTATTTATTTTGATTTCTTCTTGTATCTTAACCCTATAATGTGATATGCCGTTGTGACCCTCTGGAAGAGTACTTATTTGTGGAATTATTTTGGAATGTCATTTCACGGGTCGTTCTCCCATAAAATAACTTTGTTTGAAGAGGTGTCGTAGTTTTCACTTTTGTCGTTGGACCTTTTTATTTTTAGTTCCGCTTTCCGTCGCCCTAGCACGTGACCAATCTTCTTAGTCTCGATTTTCTTGTCGACACGGTCGCCTCGGTATTTTTCTCATAATTAACGGGCTCCGTTTGACCCGCTTTTACACTAATTTCCCAATCAAACTATATTATATCCTAAGTTTCTTATGATATAATCCCTAAGCTTGGCTCACTTCATTTCCCCCTATCTGTACCCTACTCTCTCTCTCTCTCTCTCCCCTTTTCCCTTAAGCCTACCCAAACCCCTAGTTATATAGCAATGGGAATCACAACTTACGTATCAACCCAAAAATCTGATTTTAGATATTCACCACCCTTAAGTCTACTCTTTCCTTCTTCTCTCTCTTCTAATTCCCTTAAGTGCACCCCAAACCAACCCCAAATAGCAGATTCCAAACCCACTTATACCCGATCAGCCCTAGGATATTATTCTTCATCGCGACTTCTCCTTGTGTCGCCATTTTCTTCAACTGCCCGGTGTTCTCCAACCTCCAGTCCGTACCTCGGCAACCTGCCCCGTCGTCGGACTCTCCCTCCGATCGATTCCCGCCCCTAGCTGCCAGCCTGTGCTGCTGCGGCACAACAACGTCGCCCAGGCGCTGTCAACGGCAGCAGGCGCCCCCTTAGCCGCAGCGACGTCTGGCAGCTCTCCAGGCCCTTTGTCAACCCTTCCGCGACGCACGGCAACCACCCGGTAGCAACGTAGGGGATCTCTCTTTCCAACGGTTAGTATACGTGCATTAGAATACTTTAATATCAGTTTGCTAATAGATGAACATCAAGTGGACTTAATAATATGATGTTAGCATGCTAAACTGTAGGGTTGATATCTTATATACACAACTCCTAGCTGCTGTTAGTCTAGGTTGTTTTATTAGTAATGTATATATATTTATATATGAACCAGTAAGTTAACTTAGTTAGCTTGTTAGTATCATTAATTATATGATATGAACCCGCCTTAAGATAGAGAACCTAATAAAACTGGATCACTAGACGTCTTTAGGATTGCTGAATATTCTAATTCCGTCGTAACGAACCTAATTCATACAGTGTTTAATCAAACAGAGAACCGGTCGTTCCATACTGTTTGCACTACCGGAGTCCAATCCCTGACGTCGCTATCCAACGTCAGAGTAGCTCTCGCGTCGTGTTGAGGTAAATCCCGCTCCGTAAGAACCCCCCACATCGCATGTTAATCAAATTAAAAATCGTAGCTTCTAATTATTTTTGTAACTCACTAATCAAGATTAATAATTGGGACTGTAGGCTGGACTGCGATCTGAACACATAGGTAGACCTGGACTTGATTGAATGGGATCGCGACTTGGTTGTCTTCAGGTAAGTGATACTTGACAGCATTTGTTTAGGCCACGTTTTAGGACAATTTGTGTAGTAGCGTAAAAGAGACTAGGCGATGAAATGATAGTCGCCTAGACGACCCAAATAGATCTATCTTGACAACGAAGCTAGATCTGACACTTTTACCATGCTTTCATTCATGCTGCCATGTCACGTTTAATTTCAATTAACGGTACGCACTTTAACTGCTCATTGCCATGTCATGTCATGCATCATAATGTTTCATCGTGATTGCATAGCACACGCTACAATAATTGTAACTATTGAGGCTAGGCACCTGCTTTGCAGGCACAACCCTATGGCAAACCCAAAAACACTTCCAGGCTCGTGATCCAGAAGCGAGCACATGTAGTTGGAAAACCAACACTCGATACACATGGAGGGGTAGGGTTAAGCTATCACGCAGCGTAGAAGAATGCCTAATCCGCACCTTCAACTGTAAGGAGTAAACCCTGTGCACAATGTGAAAAGATAGTGTTCGTGACTCGAGAAATGGTGTTTTTCGTAGTTTCTGCTACGACGTGCATGCTTTTTCATCATGTCATTTTAAATTGTTGCATTCTTAAATGTCATGTCATTTCATTATATTAGAACTGCAAGTCGCTTTACCGTTATTATATCCTTGCACAAAAGTCCTCCGCTTTCCTTTGGGAGACTTTTACTGACATGTGCCCTCTTCTCTTTGGGTGTCACATGTCAGGTTCTGAGTCAGAGCTAGTTACAGAGGACGAGCAGTTGATAGACGTTGAGTTCGAGATTCCTGCAGAGACCGAGTTAGAGGACACTGGTGACCAGTCCTAGACTCACTTGGAGTCTCCCTTTAGTTTTTGCTTTCATTAGTTGCTGTTAGGTTTCGGTGCGTAGCACCTATCTCCTTGCTTTTGTTTCGGCCGTGCTTTAGGCCTTTTGTTCAGACTTTGTACTCTGTGACTATTCTGTGATGTTGGGAATATTTGTTGGATGTCTGGTGGATGTTTTTATCTGCTTTTATTTATCATTGTTGTTGTTTCGTCGCAATGCAAGGACCGCTTTTGTTTCATACATAGACGCTTATCAGACTGCAGCTTCACAGCTCCAAGTCTGAGCGGACCTCCTCACGTTTTGCCTTCCATACTTGGGAAGCGGAACGTGACAGTGCAGCTAAGAGGGAGCTGCAGCAATGATTCGTCAACCAGAAATAAGGCAATCGTACCATTGACGAATACGAAGCAGAATTTTCAATGCTTAGTCAATTCGCTCCACAACTGGTGGAGGACCCCAAAGACCGTGCTTATCAGTTTCTCCGGGGTCTGGACCTGGACGATCAGGCTTCAATGTCTTCGACGAATCTGACTACACACCAGGACATATTGGATGCTACTAGGAAGTATAAGCTCATTATGATTCAGAAGAAGGCACTTCAGAGCGGAGGAATCAGACGTCCACAGGAGCCACCCAGGGGAAATATCAGGCCTACTCAGACTGCTCAATTCAAGAGGCATGCTGCTCCTGCAAACAATCGACATCAGATGGTGTGTTTACACTGTAAGCGCATTGGTCATCTCAAGAAGGACTGTCGGGAGCCGATGAACCAATGTTTGGTATGTGGAGCATCATCGTATACTACCAGAGACTGCCCTCGTCGCACCAACAAATCGATGACTATTGGACCATCTGGATCATCTGTACCGATTCAGCGTAGACCTCATGGACCTACTTAGCGTGGACCACCTCTGGCTCCATAACAGAAGGCTTATGAACAGGCGATGTAGAACCAGCCGAGACGCCAGGTATTTACCATGACGGCATGAGGCCGAGATTGATGAGCAAGTGATCTGGTATTATCTAAACTCTTCTTTTATATGTTTATTTGTATATTTATTTGGGTGTTTGTTTGATTGTTTGCCCTTAGCTAAGGTGTTTCCCCATGTTCTAGGTGTTATTTTAGTAGCCTCTCATCCGGCTCTATCTCTGTTTGATTCCAGAGCCTCTCATTGCTTCATATTCTGAAGATTTTTAGAGAAGCACTCTATTCGTGTTGACTCTCTACCTAATTGTTGGAGCATCACTACCAGGAGTGGAGTAGAGAAAACTTCTTCTGGCTGTCAAACTTGTCCGATAGTGATCTGTGGACATGAGTTGTTTGTAGATTTTATGATAGTCGACATGCCAAACTTCGATGCAATATTCGGCATGAATTGGTTAGGAAATTTCTATACTACCATCGATTTTCACTGGAAGAAGGTAGTGTTCGAAATTCCCGACCATCCGGTGTTTGAATTTGCTAGTGGAGACCGTTCACTTGGACCGATCAAGTTTCGAGCCAAGCTGAACGATATGATCATTGCAACGATGCTAGTCGAGCCCAAGAAGCCTAGAGTGGTTTGAGATTTTACAGACGTATTCCCTGAAGATATTTTAGGACTACCGTCTGATCGTGCTTTGGAGTTCACTATCGACCTTCTGTCGAACACTCAACCTATTTCGAAGGCACCTTATCACATGGCTCCTGCTGAACTAAAAGAACTTTGGAAACAGCTCGACGATCTGTTGCAGAAGAAATTGATACATCCCAGCGTATCTCCTTGGGGTCCGCATGTTCTTTTGGTCAAGAAGAAGGACAGATCGAGAAGAATTGTGTAGACTATCGAGAGCTGAACAAGGTGACCATTAAGAACAAGTATCTGCTGCCGTGTATCATGATATTTTTGATCAAAACGGAGGATCGTGAGTCTTCTCGAAGCTGGACCTCAGAAGTGGTTATCATCATGTGAATGTCATAAGTGAAGATATTCCTAAGACGACATTCAGGACCAAGTATGTGCACTACGAATTTGTAGTCATGCCATTCGATGTGACTAACGCTCCAGCAATATTCATGAATCTCATGAATCTGATTTTTTATGAGTACCTGGATAAATTCGTAGTTATCTTCATCGACGATATTCTGGTCTACTCGAGGAATGAAGAAGAACATGACAAGCATCTGCGGATTGTGTTGGAGACCCTGCGACATCATCGATTATAACGCCAAGTACAACAAGTGTGAATTCTGGCTAGATCGATTTGCATTCCTTGGACATGTGGTATCAAGAGATGGTATTTCTGTCGATCCAGAGAAGGTTACCTCAGTTAGAAATTGGCCGACTCCTCGATCAACTTCAGATATAGGAAGTTTTCTCGGACTGGCTGGCTATTACCATCGATTTATCAAGGACTTCTAGAAGATCACTGAGCCGATGAATTGCCTGACGAGGAAGGATATCAAGTTCATCTGGTCTGATGCTTGTGAGCAAGCGTTTGAAGAGTTGAAGAAGAAGCTGATGACTGCACCAGTGCTAGCTATACCAGATAGAACCGGAGGTTTCGAAGTTTTCTTTGACGCATCTGGCAAGGGTCTCGGATGTGTCCTACACCAGCATCGTCATGTGGTTGCGTATACATCCGGATAGCTGAAGACTCATGAGAAGAATTATTCGACCCATGAACTGGAGTTAGCTGTTGTCATATTTGCTCTGAAGATTTGGAGACATTTTCTTTTGAGCGAGCAAGTAAAGATCTACACCGATCACAAGAGCCTGAAGTACATTTTCTCGCAGAAGAAGCTCAATATGAGGCAACGCAGATGGTTAGAGCTTATGGCTGATTACGACATCGATCTTTAGTATCATCCGAGGAAAGTGAATGTCGCACCAGATACATTGAGCAGATTACCAGCGATCATGACTCTCTCAGCTCAATGGAGACTTCAGTAGGATATACGAGAGATGGAGATTGAAGTTATTCTATACGGGACTTCCGCATCATTGATGAATATGCAAGTTCAGTCCACTATTGTGGATCTAATTAAAGCTGCTCAGACTGGAGATGCGAAGTTACGAAAGATCAGGGATCAAGTCGAAGCTGGACTTCGGACGGATTTCCTTATCATGAGGATGGTTCATTGAGATATGGTAGTAGGATTTGTGTGCCTTCCGGAGATATCAGAGATGAGCTATTGAATGAAGCGCACAATTCTCCTTACTCTATTCATCCTGGGGGCACCAAGATGTACAAGAATCTTCGTCTGAACTTTTGGTGGCATGGCTGTAACGACCTGATCTCGGAGGCCCATTACTTATTTGATTTATTTGCTGGTCTGCAGTAACCAGTGAAATCAATATAGTTACAATCCAGAGATGTACCAAATACTCAAACCAGCGTACACATATTATTACAGTCCAAATTTAAAGTACAACAGCAAGCAGCACTCTCTCACCAAATACATAAAAGGAAGTACAGAAAGGAAATGAGAAAAAGTAAGTACATAATATTACAATACACCAACACAAACAACTAAAACTCTGCAGTCTCCGGGTCGAACTCTGGCTCCTTGTACTCGGGGGCAACTTCCTCGATCAGGCCATCGTTTGTCGGTGCCATAAATGAAATCGTAGGTAAGTCACAATAATTCTAAATGTAGAAAATAAGCAGTGCACAAGTATGACAAAAGTAACTACGTACAAGCAAACCAGTGTGAAAAGTAAAGTACTGAGCAGCAACTGTACACAACTGAGTAGTAAAGGTAAACTGAACTGAAAGAAGAGAACAAACTGTACGGTGGTCGTGCAAGTGTAAAGTAGGCTACGCAGGTAAAGCATGTTACTGCTGTAGCTAAAAGCATGACAAGTAAAGTACTGTGACTGCACAGGTGTAGTAGGTAAAGTGCATGTGCTCCAAAGAAGTGATCATGCAAGCTACACTAGAACTACGTGACTCAATTTGGAGAGTACAATATGTGACCATCGAGTTCATCTCTTGTCTGGGTGCGCTTACCCAGACGAATGCCGAAATACAGGCAGCGACACATGTATTTTGCTGAAACACAGGCAGCGGGACGGGATGCCGAACCACAGGCAGCGGGACGGGAAGATGAACTCCAGTCACTCCCGCACTCTCTTAAACTATGAGTTACCCCCAAAAACCCAAGTGAAGTGTTAAGTGTTAAACGGTATGTTCCACAAGATGTTCCATACGGTGTATCACAAGATGCTAGTCAAACCAAGACCACTGGTTGACTTTCTTATTGAAAACTAGAAAGTAGGAACTCATTCCAAAGCAGAATGTGCCAAAGCACAGTGGATGCTAAGGAATTAGAGGATAAAGACAAGTCCAACATTCGGGGTGTCGATTCCATGCTTCAAGCATGTAGTAGTGTTGTTTAGCACATAATTTACCCAAGTTGATGGTTGTGTGCTACAACCACCAAAGTTGAAAGTTGGCAAAGTAATCTGTAGTTGATTACTTTCCTATTAGATTAGGTTTCTAGTTCGGTTCAAGTCAAGTAGCTGTTCTGAGGCTATAGTGGTGTTCTAAGTTCGTACGAGGACACTAACTAATTTTCTAAATCTAGAATTTATTGTGACTTACTAATTTCGAGGTTGACGTAGCAAGCCGGGACTGGATCTAGGACTTCCATAAAAGTAGGTGCACAAGAATTGATACATGCAAACACAAGAATACTCGGTTAATGAATACACTTATTTTATATCTAATTAACTTGATTGTTTTGATTTTATAAACGATTGAAACGGTGTCGAAAAGTGTTTTAAATTTTTATATAGGCTAGATATGAGGAAAAAATTTACAGAAGGAGGAAATATTTTTTAGAAACTTCTGTTATTTTTTATAATTTTTAAAAGCTCAAAAATCAATTTAAAACTTAATTTTAATTAGGTAACGTGTTTATTCAACAATTTCTTTTTGGTACAATACATATCGGAATGGTTCAAGTGAGCTGTCAAAACGACCGTCTCGAAGAGTGCTGCAACATATATTTTTCTCACGTATCAGTTTACGTGAAAATAAGAAGTTACAGATTTTTAAGTGAAAACGCCGTGTTTAAGTTTTAGGGTTAAAAATTTATTGTGGAAAAACTAAGCATCTGATTGAGATGAAACTAGCACCATTGGGTCCAGAACATCATTTCTGATTTTCTGGAGCTGGCGTTGTATTTTTCCGACCCTTATATTATTTACTATTAATTTTATATTAGAAAATCCTTATTATATAAATATTAATACTCGTAAAATACGTTTATACGTTTTCGTATTAACTTACCCCCTTCGTTTTTCGTTGTGCGGGCTGGGAAGGCGTTTGCGTGTTCGTTCGTCGGCGATGGAGCAACGGCGGGGGGGGCGGCTAGCGGCGGCGGGCGGCGGTTTGCAGCGACGGTTTGCAGCGGCGACGGCGGTGTTCTGAGACGGGCAGTGAGCGATGACGAGGTGGAGAAGGAGGTTGAAGGGAGAGGGAGAGTTCAGAGAGGAGATGAGCAGGCGGCCGGGGTTTTGCGGCGGCGAACGGCAGCGAGGTGGAGAGGGAATGCGGTCGACGGCGTGGGAGGGGCATCGTGAGGGGGCGGCGAGGGCAGAGGGAGATCTCCGTGAGAGAGGGAGAGAGGTTCGGGGGTGTCTGGGGGGTTTGCCGGTGCTGGGTTTGCGGGGAGCTCATCGGGGGGTCGTCAGGAGGTGGCGGAGCAGCGAGCGACGGTCGACCGTCGGAGGGAGAGAGTGAGTAAGTGAGCGGGGGGTGAGCGCGAGCTGGGGTTGTTTCGAAGGGGGGGAGAGGGAGAGGGAGAGGGAGAGGGGGGGGGAGAGAGAGAGAGAGAGAGAGAGAGAGAGGAGAGAGAGAGAGAGAGAGAGAGAGAGAGAGAGAGAGACCCTGTGTTGTGTGTGAAGAGGAGTGGGCTGAGAGAGAGAGACCCTGTGTTGTGTGTGAAGAGGAGTGGGCTGAGAACTTGGAGATGGGAGAGGGTTGGGTTTGTGATTGTGGGAAGAAGAACAAGGTGATGGTGATAATGATGTTAACGAAGGAGGAGGGTACGAGGGTTTCGTTGGGAGCTAAGGCAGAGATGAAGATCAGGGGTTTTTATAGTTAATAGAAATTAATAAACAATAAGCCTAGTTAGTCAAAGCTAATTAATACATTAGGTAGGTGTTAATGATATTGGGTATTTGGTATTGACTAATCGTAGATTGTCTTGGCATGAAACACATGGCTACAATCGGGTTAAGTTAAAATAATTAAGGTAATTGGTAATTAGGTTAAAGTAATTAGCTAAGGTAATTAGTAACAAATTTACGATTTTGCCCCTGAGATTAAATGTGTCCGAAAAATTACGAAAACATAGCCACGGGTTCGTATCATCGCAAGGATTGCAAATATGAGATCTATTTCAGGGTTTGAGCTATGGAGATACTAGTTTTGGGCCAAAATGTTTGGGAAGCAGGTTTGCGAGTTCTAAGTTGATTTGATTTCAGAAAATTACGAAATTAATATGGGGTGCCCTAAATGATCATAGGATGATACTGTAGAAGTTCGAGAACGTTTTGATGATGTTTGTATAGAAACTTAATTCATTAATCCAAAAGAGTAATAATTGAAAATGAATTTTTATCAAAATTGTTTAGAGGTTTTTGATGAAATCCGAACTTAACACCATAACTAGTTAATCTTCAAAATATTTTTACAAGAAATTTTTGAAATCATTTTTGATAAAAAAACTCCTGACTAACCATTATAAAATAGTTTTAAAAAATGTGAAAATAGATTAAATACGTAATTAGATGTGTTGATTAAAATGGGTTGTTACACTGGCATGAAGAGAAGCGTAGCCCGTAGTGTTGCTAAGTGCCTCATGTGTCAGCAGGTGAAGGCTGAACATCATCGCACTGCTGGATTGCTTCAACCTCTGCCCATTCCGGAGCGGAAGTGGCAGCACGTCACCATGGATTTTGTGACTGGACTGGCTCGGAGTGCTAAGCAGAATGATGTGATTTGGGTGATCATTGATCGATTAACCAAGTCGACACACTTTATACCATTCCAAGTGGGACAATCTACAGAGATAATTGCAAAGAAGTATATGGAGGTAATGATCCATCCTTTATCTTTTCAACTTCTTCTAGTATACATTGTGATGTGACCCATAATCGTGCAAGAGATGTTGGATCTGGATCTAAGCCTAGAGGGGGTGAATATACTAATAAAGATTCTCGTGCAACCTACGAGCAATCACATGCAGTTATAGCAGATTCAGAGTAAATAAAAAGCAATCACAGATGCACATCAGATTTATCCTAGTTCGGTCATCACCACGACTTACGTCCAGCCCCCAAAGCAGATACTAGATTAATAATGTAACAGGTACAACCTTAATAGCTAGAGAACCAACGTCTCTACACTCACCAGGCTCTCAGTACCCCACTCGCCGTGTTCAACAAAATTAATCCTAGTATAAGCTTTCTATCGGCTAGTCTCAACTAGCCAAGTCCCGCTTGTCTAGCACCACTAGACATGACCCCATAACATGTAGGTAAAGTTTCCTCTACAGAGATCAATACACTACAATCAAAAAGATAATAAATATGAGTTTAGAATGGCTCAATGATGGTGTAGTCTCTGTCAATCAGCACGGGTCAGATTTGAGTCTGACAAGTAGTCACGTCCTCCTCCTTGAAGCTTGCAGCCTAGAGAGTGGATGTGGCTTGAAGCTTGCGGCCTTGTGCTCTTCCCTTGATGTAGTTGCGCAATGTATTGAGGACCTCTTTGAAGTGTTGCACAATGTGATGAAGCGCCTCCTTTAAGTGTTGCGCAATGTGATGAAGAAGATGGACTTTTGTAACTTGTGGCTATGGCTCTTTGGCAAGGGGATGTTGCGGAAATGAGGATAGTATAGGTAATGAAGTATGGCAATGTTGTGCAAGGAGCTCTTGGAGATGGTTTGAAGTTTTGCTTTGAGGAGGAAGAAGTTTGACCTTGGTTTCTACAACTTGCACAATGTGTAGGGGAGAGATCTTGGAGTTATGATTTTGACAAGGAGATGGAGCTATAGCAAGTATAGTTCGGCCATGGAGAGGTTGCAATGGACATAGAAGCTTTGGACTTGGAGATTGCTTGGAGAGTTTGCAAGGGTGATATGCTATAATGCGCAATAAGGACCCTTCCTTGCAAAGTTACGGCTAAGAACCTTTTCTCTAGGGTTGTGGCCAAATTTCGTTGGTTGCCTCTCTCTCAAAAACTCTCTCTTTGAGTATGTGTTTATATAGGAGAGGATGTGATATGATAGAATCAATTAGAATCCCATATTTGATGGAGATTGGAAGGAATCCTAAATTGATTAGGATTTGAATGAATCTCTTCAAATATAGAGTTTGAATATGAATGGCTATGGAATTTAATTTGAGTAGCTATAGGATTTGAATTGGATCTCATTTAATCACTTTTGATTTGCATAAGATTATCCATATCTCTCCATCTTTGATCAAGTCTTCAATTTGCATGACATTAGGATTTGAATGTTGCACCAATTGATTTGAATCAATTCAAATATGAATTTGAATTGATTTGCTCCTTATCTTCTCATCTTTGACTTAGTCCAATTTTTGTAGTCATATTCTCCATCTTTGACTTAGTCCACTTGTAACGACTGGTTTTTTTCATGTATTTGGATTATCTATATTATATATATGTTTTGGTGGATTTTCTCCTCATGTGTGGTTTTCCGTCTCCGTCGCTTTCGTTTTCGTTCGTTTCGTTGTGATTTTCTAGCTTCTTCCTTAGATCGCTGAGTTTTGGAGTAAGTCATTCGTGACGAGCTTCAAATCGCTCATATTTTAGAGTTAGAGTGATCTTAGAAGCTATAGAAATCTTCCCGGAGCTTCGCGCTTCGATTCGGCACTTTTCGTGCACGTTAGTTGGTTCAAGAAGGGGAACCAACCGACTAGATTGAGATCTAGTCGGTCGGCAACTCTTCTCGGACCGACTAGTTTACGTCAGTCATTTCTAGCCGGGTTACTGTTTACTCTTAGTCGGTCTAAGAACAACGACCGACCGACTAGGTGAGAAACTAGTCGGTCAGAACTTGCTCTCAGACCAACTAGTTCCTTTGATTAATTTTACCAGAGTTACTGGTTATCGTTAGTCGGTTTATGAACACTCATCGACCGACTAGGTTGCAAACTAGTCGGTCGACGGGCCTTCACAGACTGACTAATTCACTACCCAGATTTATTCTCTTTTTCGATGCTTGATTTTAGTCGGTCATAGTTGGTCGACCGACCGACTAGTTGTTGAACTAGTCGGTCAACAACCCTTCTTTGACCGACTAATCGCTGTCGTAAACCTAGGGTTTACCCAGCCGCCGACTTTTCCTATTTAAACCCCCCAATCGTTTTTCTTTCTTCTTTCATTTTCTCCTGAGCCTCCTTCTTCCCCTAATCATCATCCATCTTCCCCTAGCCTTCCTCCATCAACCCCGGAGCCCCCTCACCTTCATTAGGGCCGGCCATCACCCCTAGGCCGCCGGAAAACCCCCAAAAACTCCCCAAAACCCACAAAATCCCATTTTCTCCCGATTTCTCCCCATTTCCAGATCTGAGCCCTAGTTTCCCGGATCGTTCTTCCGTTGCCGTGCTTGCTCGGTATCGTTCTTCCGCTTCCTACGGTAGTGATCGATCCTTTAATGTTCTCATAACCCGTTTTGTGATTTTTGTTAAACCCTAATAAAACTAGGTTAGATGTTGTTCTAATATTGATTTGCCATGGCAGCGATCTCATCACCGTAGGTAACATTTTGTGACGTACCTCGTTGATCGTCATCCTCGGTGCTAGGCAAGTGAAACTTGCCACTTAGGGTTTTGGGCCATGTCTTAGGCCATTTGCTTGTTGTAGGCGTAAAAGAGACTAGGCGACGAAATGATACGCGCCTAGGCGCAATTCCAGGATCTAGCTTGACAATGAAGTTAGATCCGTCATTTATCATGTTACATAACTACCATGTCATGTTTAATTTCAATTAACGGTATGCGAATTAATTGTCATGTCATTGCATTCTTCAAATGTTTCCGTGATTGCGTAGCTCCGCTACACCTAGTAAATTGATTAAGGCTAGGCACCTGCTTTTAGCGGGCACATCCCTACGCCAAATTGTGAACCTGAAAACAAGCTCTTGTGCGGGACAACCCTGGCTCATTTACTGAGCATCGTGTGCAGGGACCCTGGCTTGTTTACGTGTGGGAGGGGTAAGGGTTAAGCGGCCAATCAACTGGGAGTCTGCCCGATCAGCAACTTCAGTTGCAATGCGTAAACTCTGGGTTCTGGGGTAGTGTTAAGCGGCCAATCAGTGCGAATGTCCAACAGTTCAGCTGTAAGGCGTAAACATCTACAAACAACTTGAAACGTGACTAGTGAAAAGATTGAGATTGTTAGTAGCTTGGCTACTCTTGACTTGCCCTGATAATTGTTCTCTTGCACTTATTGTTTCACCATGTCTCACGTGTGCACTCATACCATAACTGCCATGTCATGCATACTATAACTGCTAGGTTGTTAGTTTACCTTCCTTTTCAGTTTCCTTGCCCAAGTCTTTTAGACTTGCTGACATGTGCCCCTTTACTCTTTTGGGTGACACATGTTAGATCCTGAGCCTGAGTTCGTTGTTGAGGACAAGGTGTTTGCGGACGCCGAGCCCGAGCCTGTGTTTGACGAGGACTTCGTGGACACGGGCGATCGGTCGTAGAGATTGTTTGTGTTGTTGTTTAGACTGTTTTGTTGTCGGTGCGTGGCACCAATACTCTATTTATGTTTTTCTTTGTTGGCCTTGTTCTGGGCCTTTAGACTCTTTCTTTTAGCCTGGTGGCTTTTCTGGATGTTGAACTGAATTTTAATATTTGGACAATTCTGAGACTTTGAGATTTCATTCCCGTCTCTCTCTCTCTTGTGTAATTATCTTTGTTCTGTTCGTGGTTACAGGGACCTGCACATGATTCATTGACGCTTATCAGGCGTGTAGCTTCACAGCTCCACGTCTGTGCGGACCTTCTCACGTCTCGCCTCTATTTTAGGGAAGCGGGGTGTGACAGGTTTTGTTGGTGGCCCATGCAGGTCGATCTCTGTAACTGCGAATTATCAGAATAACGATAATAATATTAGAATGTCCAATAAACTAAGTTCGACATCCGAGTCATAAGCTGTGAGTCTAATTTGTTTCGTTTTCTGCGTCATTAGATGGCAGGAAGGCGATTTACCCGTGGTGGTGGTAGTGCGCCCCCTCATGACGAGGAGCCTGAGCGGGAGCCCACCAATGGGGAGATGATGCGGATGATGCTTCAGATGATGCAGGTGCAGCAGGGCGTGCTCCTGCAAGTCCAGAATGCTCCAGGTGCTCGAGCTGCTCAGGCAATCCAGGATGCCCCTCGCTCCGAGCCGGGAGCGAAGCAATTTCGGGAGCTGGGTCCCGCTTATTTTGATGGGTCTGAGGGTCCTCTAGCTGCCGATGAGTGGATTCGGAACATAAAGGATAATTTGAAGATGGCGAAAATCAGCCCAGCTGGATGGGTTGATCTGGCGAAGAGGCAACTCAAGGATAACGCTCGGAACTGGTGGGATGCGGAAGAGAAGATGCTGGTGGAGCCGATAGCTTGGGCTACCATTAATTCCAGGTTTGACGAGGAGTTCTTTCAGAAGGCTGCTAGGAAGGAGATGCTGCAGCGCTTTATTGATCTGAAGCAAGGGAGCTTGACGGTGGACCAGTACCACCAAGAGTTCACTAGGCTGAGTCGGTTTGCACCAAAGATGGTGCAGGATGATGATGAGAGTGCTCAAAGGTTCCTGCATGGACTTGCTTTGGAGCTTCAGAGTTTTGTGTATTCCTCTGATCTGGACTCTTATCAGAAGGTTCTGGTAGCTGCGAGGAGGCAGGAGCTGAACCTGAGTCAGAGGAGAGGACATGTTTTTGCTGCTGGGAAGAGGCCTATGGAGCAGGCCAGGGCGGTGGTTAGGCCTAGTTTCAAGCCTAATCAGCCGGTGCAGTTCAAGAGGCCAGGAGGACCTAATCTGAAGACTTGCCATTTCTGCGGCAAGCCTGGCCACATCAAGGATCAGTGTAGGAAATTTCTGGGCCAGTGTTTGGTTTGTGGTGATGCTTCTCATGTCGCGAAGGATTGTCGGTATATGAATCAGCTGCGGAGAGCACCTGTTGCAGCACAGCCGTTACAGCTGAGAGTGCATGTTCCTGCTGGACGTGGAGAGCTCTTGTCCCTCAGAGGCAGGCCTTTCAGCAGGCTTTTCCACCGAGGAGGCAGGCATTTCTGATGACCGCTGTGGAGAGCGAGACTGTGGATGAGGTTATCGCAGGTAATCCTCAATCTGGCTGTTCCTTTCTTATTTGGCCTTGTTTGTTAGATTATGTTGTTTGCTTGAATATGATTGTTTGCTAGACTAGGGCTTGATTGTTAGACTGTTTGTAGGTGTGATTTTGGTTTGCACATTTCCTGCACGAGTCCTCTTTGACTCTGGTGCGTCGATGTGCATTATTTCTCGGAGCTTCGTGGAGAAGCATTCCTTGTCGACGTCCCCTCTTTCCAAGAGTTGGAATATCGTTACAAGGAATGGCGTGGTCTCGGTACATCATGGTTGCAATTCTTGCTCGTTGGTGGTCTGTGGACATGAGCTTTACGCTGATTTCATTGTCCACGACATCATCAACTATGATGCGGTCCTTGGGATGGATTGGCTTGTGAGCTTCTATGCTACGATCGACTGTCGGAGGAAGAAGGTGGTGTTCGAGATTCCCGGACATCCAGTGTTTGAATTCAGCCGAGGTAGCAGTTCGCTTGGCCCTGTCAGGTTTCAGGCCAGGCCGGTGGAGATTGTGGCTATGCAGATGGAGCTGGAGAGGCCTGCGGTTGTGCGAGACTTCGATGACGTCTTCCCCGAGGAGATGTCTGGTTTGCCACCTGATCGAGCTCTGGAATTTTCTATTGATCTTGTTCCGGGAGCGCAGCCGATTTCGAAGGCGCCCTATCGTATGGCACCCACAGAGTTGGAGGAATTGTGGAAGCAGCTGGATGAGCTTTTGCAGAAGGGTTATATCAATCCTAGTGTGTCTCCGTGGGGAGCATCGGTGCTGCTGGTAAAGAAGAAAGATGGTTTGCGTCGCATGTGCGTGGACTATCGGGAGCTGAATGCGGTGACCGTGAAGAATAAATACACGTTGCCTCGCATCGATGATATTTTGATCAGCTTGGAGGTTCAAGGGTGTTTTCGAAGTTGGATCTGAGGAGTGGTTATCATCAGCTGAAGGTGAAGAAGGAAGATGTTCCAAAGACAGCATTCAGGACGAAGTATGGACACTACGAGTTTGTGGTTATGCCTTTCGGTGTAACCAATGCTCCCGCAGTTTTCATGAATCAGATGAATATGATCTTCTATGACTTTTTAGATAAGTTTGTCGTTATCTTTATTAACGACATTCTGGTCTATTCTAAGTCAGAGGAGGAGCATGCTTCGCACTTGAGGATAGTGTTGGAGATTTTGAGGAAGCATCGTCTGTATGCTAGGTTTTCGAAGTGCGAGTTTTGGCTGGACATGGTTGCTTTTCTCGGACATGTGGTGACTGGAGATGGTATTTCAGTGGATCCCGAGAAGATTAGGGCCATCAGAGAGTGACATGTTCCGCAGTCAGCGACTGCGATCCGGAGTTTCCTTGGACTTGCTGGTTACTATCGGTGCTTCATTAAGGACTTTTCCCGTATTGCCGAGCCGATGACCAGATTGACGCGGAAGGATGTGCCTTTTGTTTGGTCGGGTGATTGTGAGGATGCCTTCGGTGTTCTGAGGGAGAGATTGACGACTACCCCTATCTTTGTTGTGCCTGATCACAGTGGAGGGTTCGAGATCTTTTGCGATGCCTCTGGCAAGGGTCTCGGTTGTGTGTTGCATCAGCACGGTCATGTTGTGGTGTATGCTTCGCGTCAGCTCAAGACTCATGAGAAGAATTACCCGACGCACGATTTGGAGTTGGCTGCTGTCGTGTTTGCGCTCAAGATTTGGAGGCACTTCTTGCTGAGTGAGAAAGTGAAGATCTTCACCGATCACAAAAGCTTGAAGTATATTTTTACTCAGAAGGAGCTCAACATGCGACATCGTCGATGGTTGGAGCTCATGGCGGATTATGAGATTGATTTGCAGTTTCACCCTGGCAAGGTGAATGTGGTTCCGGATGCGCTGAGTAGGCTTCCGGTGGTGATGATGTTGACTTCGCAGTGGAGATTGCAGCAGGATTTTTGCGAGTCTGGTGTGGAGATTGTTCTTCCTAGGTAGGCTTCTTCGTTGATGAGTATACAGATTCAGTCGTCGATTGTGGATCGGATCAAGGCTGGCCAGGCTGAGGATCCGAAGCTGGTGAAGATTCGGGAGCAGGTAGAAGCCGGTCTGCGGACTGACTTTATGATTCATGAGGATAGCTTGCTGAGGTTTGGAGCTAGGTTGTGTGTGCCAGCTGGGGATATCAGAGAGGAGTTGTTGGTGGAGGCACACAGTTCGCCGTATTCTGTGCATCTTGGTGGCACCAAGACGTACAAGGATCATCGTCTGAACTATTGGTGGCATGGTATGAAGAGGAGTGTGGCTCGGAGTGTAGCCAAGTGTCTGGTTTGCCAGCAAGTAAAGGCAGAGCATCAGCGTACGGCAGGGTTGCTACAACCGCTTCCGATTCCGGAGTGGAAGTGGCAGCACATAACTATGGATTTCGTGACTGGACTACCTCGGAGTCCGAAGCAGAATGACGCGATTTGGGTGATCATGGATCGATTGACCAAATCCGCGCACTTTATTCCGTTCCGAGTAGGACAGTCCACTGAGGCGCTAGCGAGGAGATACATGGAGGTAAATTCTTTTACTCTCCGTTTCTATTTCCTTTTCCTAGTTTAGATAGTGATGTAACGTGAATCGTGCAAGAGATCATACGACTTCACGGAGTCCCCGTGAGTATCGTATCGGACAGAGACACGAGGTTCACATCTCAGTTCTAGCAGAGTTTGCAGAAGAGTTTGGGTACGCGTCTGAGTTTCAGCACGGCGTACCATCCGCAGACAGATGGCCAGTCCGAGAGGACGATTCAGATCTTGGAGGACATGCTGAGGGCGTGCATGTTGGATTTCAAGGGTTTGTGGGAGGACCATCTACATCTGGTGGAGTTTTCCTACAACAACAGCTTCCAGGCGAGTATTGGCATGGCGCCTTTCGCCGCGCTTTATGGGAGGAAATGTCGATCGCCTTTGAGTTGGGATGACGTTGGCGATCGGGAGCTGTTGGGGCCTGAGATGATTGTGGAGGCCGTGGATGTTGTCAGGAACATTTGAGAGAGGTTGAGGATTGCTCAGGACCGTTATAAGCATTGGGCGGATGCTAAATGGCGTCCTTTGGAGTTTCGGCCAGGCGACCATATGTTCTTGAAGATTTCCCCGAATCGTGGTGTGATTCGCTTTGGGAAGCGAGGAAAGTTGAGCCCGCGATACATTGGACCGTTTGACATTCTGGAGAAAGTTGGTGAGGTAGCTGACGTGCGTTTATATCTTATATATTTGCGCGCGTTTTCTTCCGTGTTTCTCCGTATTTTCCGCCGTCTTTTACTTGTTTTCTTGTATTTTCTTGTTTTCTTTCACTTTTCCATGTTTTTGGTATTTTGCAGGAATTTCTATCATTTTGGACATAAAAACGACGATATCACAAGTCCCCGGCGCAACGGGAGGAGTCACGCATGACCCAGGGGGTCAAACGACGATGATTGCATCATTCAGCCCCTCACCCGATCGGTTGAACATCTCCAACCGATCGGGTGATGCACGCGTGCACCACCCGGTCTCAGCCGGAGCTCAAGCGGATGTCACCCGACCGGTTCACAGGCCGGTTCAACGGGGGCCAACTCTCTGTCTTCTCGAGCCAAATTCCAACCGATCGGGTGACTCTCACCCGATCGGTTCATCTGTAGCTGATGCTGAGGAGTCGAGACACGGGCACCCAACCGACCTCCTCACCCGATGGTGCCATGATCCAACCGGTCACCCCAAGAACTCAACCGACCGGTTCATATGACCGGGTGAAGCTCCGCCGTTTTCTGTTTATTATTTGTAACGGATTACCCGATCGGTTGACTTGTCAACCGATCGGGTGGCGTTTTTCCTGTGGTTTTGGACCTGATCCGTTAGGGCTCGGAATGGGGGCTATAAATACCCAATGCTGGCTGACTTTTAGGGCATCTTCTTCTTGGTTCTTCCTCAGTTTTTTAGGGCTTTTGCCCCCCTTCTCTTGTTAGTCTTAGGTTAGTTTAGATTATGTCTTTTGTTCAATAAGTCTTGTATTGGGTTGATGATTCAACTCAAGATAAGTATTTTCATATCTTTTTCTCCATTGTTTGTATTGTGTTTATTTTGCTTGATGGTGAAAGTTTATATGTCTTTTGTGTTGTTTGTTTATATGTTATTCACCATTGAGTAGTTTTGATGAACCTTAATACGGGTTAGGGTAGGATTGATGCTTGGTTGTTTCATTTGACTTGGTTGCATGGCATGTGTTCGATGAAATGCGTCAATGGGGATTTCTAGCAATCTATGCTATAAGCCATGGCAAGCGGCTACTATTATCAAAACTCCTCCTCTTGCAGAGACCCTCCACCGTTCCCCCTCCACCTCTGCCTCTTCCTTACCACCCTCCTCCTCTTCATGGGCTTCTCATGCTACCTGAGCTACGAGTCGGCTATCGAGAGCCTCATCGACCAGCTCAAGCTCTTCCTCGTCCTCTCCCCTCTCCTCCTCCTCCTCCTCGTCCACTTCCTGTCCAGCGGCGGGGACCGCACCGTCCCCTTCAACGTCTTCTCCGCTCTCCCTCAAGAGCGGGAGTCGTTCCACCGCGCCGGCGGATCCCCGTGGGGAGTCGCGATGGTTCTCGTCCTCCTCCTGTTCATGATCTCCTATCAGGGCTACTTTCATGAGAGATGGTTCCCTCTGCTGAGCCATCGCTGATGAACCACAAGGAGAGCGCTTGTTCATCCTTCTTAAGTTTGAGCTTCGAGCTAGGGTTTTCTCTCCTGTTTTCCTAGCTATTATCGTTTGTTATATTTATTTGTGGGAAGCTTATAAGAGACATAAAAGTTGGTGTGTATTCTCTTCAGGGATAACTAGCTAGTGTTCTTGCTAATCAAGCCACACATTTATCTTGCATTTTTTTCCCACTCTGTTGTTGGTTGTTTGATTTTTAGTTGCTTGCAAAAGCTGGACGTTTGCTCTCCAAATTCATCAGTAGTGGAGCTCCCTTAACCAAGACTATAAACTGAACTTGAATTTAGAGCTTTTACCAGAAAATTTCGAATTAAAAGATAAGTCCGTTGGGGTTAAAGAACCACATGGACCTTTTGTTCTTTTGGATTTCAAGTGGAATGTCCGCGCCAGGGTTCTTGTAAATTCTAGTGAGTGGTAGAGAGAAACTTGGATTGCTTTCCGAGGGGGCAAAAAAGGGAGGGGGAGAGATCAAGAGGCATATCTTTTGCAAAAAGAGATCCCTTTGTCTTTCGGCTGGGATGCTGACTCAAAGAGATGAACACTTGCACTTCAGTAGATTCCAATGATACGGGGGTTTGAGAGTTGGCAGCTATCCATAGAAATCCATTTACAGCTGTGGGGGCTTCTTTTGTTATGTTCAAAAGATTCCGGTCATCCTGGACATGGACATACCTTTTTTTGCTCAGTTGATTACATTACTTTTTGCTCTTCGAGTACATACCTTTGCATAGAGGGAGAGATCTCTCATTACACATATCTCTTTTAGGTTATTTTGAAGATAGAGATATTGTGTTGAGACATTGTGCTCATTGCTTATGTTAACATACCTATAGAACTAATTGCTCATTACACAGGCAAAAAATGTATGTTAACTAATTGCATTAGCTAACTAATTTATTCTGCACACATACCTCAATCTTCCACGCTCCCATCATCTGTAGCCCCCCTCCCCCACTGCCTCCCCCGCTCACCCGCCCCGCTCCCTGCCTCCTCCCTAGCCCCACCGCTCCCCAGCCTCTCGTCGGTCGTCCCCCTCCCCCGCTAACCCGCGCATCTCCCTGCCTCGTATAGCCCCCTCACCTGCTCACCCCCGCCTAAACCGTAAACGGGGCGCCGGTGAAGTTTTTGGCGCCGTTGCCGGGGAGGCGTTCGGTTTGATATTAGCTTAGCTTGGGTTCGTTAGACTATGCATAAAAACAAAAAAAAATATTTAAAAAAAATTTCAATAACCAAGAAATTTGTCCCCCACCATTACATTATCTTTTTGTTATTTTCTTGTACTATTGACGCTCCTCTCTAGTTTTCTTATTTTTGTTGTCCAGGTATATTTGGTGTAACCATGTGGAGATCAAATTTCAATGCTCAGATGGGAGGATACGATCCTTATCCAGTTGTGGTTTGTGAGACTTGTGGGATGGCGGGGCACGTGTATTATGATTGCCCATTTACGCTTGAGAGCCTCCCCCCGCTCCAAGGCCAAACATTTTCCCACAACCTTAGCCCAAACACCTCCCATCCATTTCCTCAACCTTATACCCCTCCACAAACACAAGAAGAATCAAGCCTTGTGTCTCTCCTTGAAAGTGCCATGTTTAACCAAGGCCAAATATTACAAAACTTGATGGTACCAATCACCGAGCCGACACCGAGGAGAGGGGATGAAGGAGAGGATATACCCACCTTCATTGTTGAGACCACCATGCCATCGGCCACCATAGACACATCTCATGCCGATGCCCCAATTTTCCCACACTACCACTTGGATGACGTAGCATTTTTTGATGATGATAATGAGGATGGGGAGATTTCTCTAGGATCTGTGGGAGAGACTTTTCATCTTTATCTGGATACCCCATATGAGTCCTATGAGAGCACCGAGGAGACCACAGAGCTTATGCATACCGGTGAGGAGGATGTGCGTGAGGACGACGACACCACGACCACATACGAGTGGTCCGCTCCACATCCACCTCCACAGCCATCTCTGTCACAGCTTCCTCCTTGGTCAGTGGTCAACCATGAGGATGTCATTCAGGACATCGGGCAGATGGAGGAGCATGAGCATATCGTCGAGGAGGATGTGCATGAGGGCTTGGATACGATCGTCCACTTCATGGAGCCCGAGCCACATCTACCTCTACCGTCACGCTCCACTTCTTCTGTGACTGAGCATCTACTTGAGCATATTGCCCCTATTCAGGGAGATTTTCATACTCACTCTCACTCCACATTTGAGTCTCGCTTTTCACGTCCTATTTCTTTAGACTCATATATATTTGACACACCATATCTCTCACAGGACACATGATCGACTTCCCTTGAGGTATGTTGCGGTGTGTCACCACCTGGAGAGCAACTTCACATGGAGAGCGGGGATTTGATCGTCGCTAGCACAGAGGATAGCATACCATTTCCAGGGAGTGTTCGCCACATTTCATATATTTTACCATCATTTACCGGTGACTATCTCTGGGATACATTTATTTTGCGAAATAATTTCTTGCCATGGACTAATGCACCTCGTCCTTTGCAGGTCACAGGTGGACACCTACGAGGGATGCTTGGAGGTGCATTGCTTGGGTCCATTGGCACACGTGGCACATCGCTTCTGGCGGAGCCACAGAAGGAGCAGTTAGAGCAGCTACCTGCCCCGCTCCAGATCTTGGATCCACCTATGCTCAGGTGTATCCTAATCCAGTAGTGTAAAAATTTACCGCTTTCTAGTTTAGGTTTGAATAATCTCGTCTCCTCTCATTAGCGAGGGGAGCGTATCTAGGATTTGCTTTTGCATCTTAATAACCCTTCATGTCGTGCCCTTCTATCATTTCACCTTCATCCTCTTCCGAGGAGAATGAGCACACCGTCTCTCCTACATTTTGATTTCTTTCTTTTCTTTTCCGATCTTCCCCTTGCATATTTCTGCATCACATTGATCATATCGTTTCGCTGGCATTGTCATGTTCAGCTTGGGGGAAATCGATTTCTGTGCATGTTTTCGTGTGTCGTTGTTGTGTGTCTGTGTCTAGGTGTTCTTTTGTCGTGTTTTATACCTTTTATTTGAGTGTTTCTTTTTCTTTATTTTTTAGTTTCGCTCATGTGTTTTTTGTGTTTTTCATTTTTTGTGTCGGTGCGTAACTCCCCCCCATTTTCATTGCCCTCCCGTATTCACTATTATTTCATTGAGGACAATGCAAGTTTCAGCTTGGGGGAGTCACACTTCGTGCGTCATTTGTCTCTTTTTCTTCGTTATTTGAGTCGTTTTTCTCCGTGTTTTTCTTTTTCTTTTTCTTTTCTTCTTTTTATCTCTTTCTCCTATAGATGAACCCTATGATGAATTGCCACAAAAATCACACGCGCACCTTGCACAGCTTCGATAATCACATTCACTAACCCTAGGATATCGAGTCCTCTTGCATTTCATGCACCGCGGGTCCACTTAGCTTTTTGTAAGTCGTGCGTTGTGCCTAGCTGTTTGGTGTGCTTCTACCTTGTGATTATGTTTTATATACCTATCCTTGGTTGACCCCGAGATTATCGTGCTTCGATTTGAATATGCGGTATTTGCTTCTACTATCTGCTTCTATATGCATGCTATATTTATATCGTATATTTCAATTCGCATGTGTCGGGATTCCATAAACAAGGACTAGGATAACCCATTTAGCCTATGCTCTGATTAGCGAGAAATATCTCCTTTGTCCAAGTGTTTAGAATCCGATTTCATTTTTATTTTACTTGGTGCAAATCCCCTCGTCGTGTACCGTTCTCCCACTTGGGAGAGTACACATGTAAATATCCCAATTCCCAAAAATCCAAAAAAAGGAGAAAAGAAAAGAAAAACCCAAAAAGATGAGAAATGAAATGAAAAGAAAAAAAATACAAATACCCAAAACCCAAAAAAAATTCCAGTGTGAATATTTTCCTACTTGCCGTGAATATGGGGAAGGCGAGAATTTGCACCGAGTGTTCTACTCCACATCTTCTCAACCTCCATCGTTTTCGAAAACACTTGGCATAGGGATCTTCTAGCGATTACCTAGGATATAGTGTGGTGATTTCCTAGTCCCTAGCTGTGGAGTCCCCGATGCATGATACGCTTCTATTCTTATACTCTTCTCATGCATGCTTGAGCTAATATTCACCGCAATTTCAAATTGAATCGATATTTGGGTCTTTCTTTGGGTATGTGTATATGGAGCTTTATTGCACATCGTAGATAGTGGCACCATCTGCTAGCACACGACCACACTCACTCGCGCTTCACTGTGTGGGCCCACGACACTTGTTTGGACTCACATTCCTTGGTTTAGTGTTGTGTTTTGTCGTATGCTTGCTTCGGGTGGCGTGTTTGATTTTGTTGGCCCTTACGGGCGATCTAGGATATAGAGTTCTCTGTTTCTCTCCTTCTCTCTATTTTCTCCCTCCGAGCTCCTACTCTCACTCGTCTTCCTCGAGGACGAGGAAGAGTTCAGCTTGGGGGATTTTGACGTGCGTTTATATTTCATATATTTGCGCGTGTTTTCTTCCGTGTTTCTCCGTATTTTCTGCCGTCTTTTATTTGTTTTCTTGTATTTTCTTGTTTTCTATCACTTTTCCGTGTTTTTGGTATTTTGCAGGAATTTCTAGCATTTTGGACATAAAAACGACGATATCACAAGTCCCCAGCGCAACGGGAGGAGTCACGCGTGACCCAGGGGGTCAAACGACGATGATTGCATCATTCAGCCACTCACCCGATCGGTTGAACATCTCCAACCGATCGGGTGATGCACGCGTGCACCACCCGGTCTCAGCCGGAGCTCAAGCGGATGTCACTTGACTGGTTCACAGGCCGGTTCAACGGGGGCCAACTCTCTGTCTTCTCGAGCCAAATTCCAACCGATCGGGTGACTCTCACCCGATTGGTTCATCTGTAGCTGATGCTGAGGAGTCGAGACACGGGCACCCAACCGACCTCCTCACCCGATGGCGCCATGATCCAACCGGTCACCCCAAGAACTCAACCGACCGGTTCATATGACCGGGTGAAGCTCCGCCGTTTTCTGTTTATTATTTGTAACGGATCACCCGATCGGTTGACTTGTCAACCGATCGGGTGTCGTTTTTCCTGTAGTTTTGGACCCGATCCGTTAGGGCTCGGAATGGGGGCTATAAATACCCAATGCTGGCCGACTTTTAGGGCATCTTCTTCTTGGTTCTTCCTCAGTTTTTTAGGGCTTTTGCCCCCCTTCTCTTGTTATTCTTAGGTTAGTTTAGATTAGGTCTTTTGTTCAATAAGTCTTGTATTGGATTGACGATTCAACTCAAGATAAGTAATTTCCTCTCTTTTTCTCCATTGTTTGTATTGTGTTTATTTTGCTTGATGGTGAAAGTTTATATGTCTTTTGTGTTGTTTGTTTATATGTTATTCACCATTGAGTAGTTTTGATGAACCCTAATACGGGTTAGGGTAGGATTGATGCTTGGTTGTTTCATTTGACTTGGTTGCATGGCATGTGTTCGATGAAATGCGTCAATGGGGATTTCTAGCAATCTGGGTCCAATTCGTAAGACGACACACTAGTTGTGTTGGGGGTTGGGGTCCGGTGCTTGTCCAGTCAAGATCCGCTTCGATGTATTGCTAGAAATCACAGTTGACCTATTTGGCCATTAGGGTTACGCGGGGGTGTTTCATTGTCATTGGCGGGAGAAAGACCGCCTCTGACCGTCGGGCCAAGGGGGAATAAACTTGGCGGTTGACTCCCTAGCCATAGCTCACGCCCCTAGTGTAGACATGGAGTCCTCGCGCGTGGGAACGGCTTGGACGAAGTGTTGGGAGATATCATTGTGGCCTTAATGCTCCCGGTTGCGGAAGGTGTTAATGGACATGGGAATGCCCACCGTCCGGAACCGGGTAGGCCTAGCGTGCTTGGCACCGACCGGAATATCGGGCCACGGACGCTAGGTACCACCTTTTGGGGCAATGTCTCACCCTGGGTCAAGTCAAATGTCAAGTGTCATGAATGCTCTAGCCCGTGTTAGCGGGGATTCATTTCGTGTCTTTTTCATTTCTTTCTTTTATTTCTACACTTCCACCCACATTATCCGCGTAGCTAGCACATAACCTAGGCGAAGCTAGTAGCCATTCAAGCCATCCACCTCCCTGAGTTCGATAAACCCGCACCCTACACTAACCGTGCACTTGCGGTAAAACGACACCGCGCCCAAACCGTAAACGGGGCGCCGGTCAGTAGCCTACCGCTTGGCCTTGCCACCATCTTTGGAAGGAGTTCACAATGTTTTCCATGTGTCGCAGCTTCGTCGATACATTAGCGACCCATCTCATGCTGTGGATTTCTCGGAGATTTTCGTTCGCCATGATATGACGATGACCATCAGCCAGTGCAGATTCTGGACAGGCGTCAGAAGTCACTCCGGAACAAGGTTGTCAATCTTGTGAGGGTGATGTGGTGACATGGCTCACTCGGAGAGTCTACTTGGGAGAATGAGGATGAGATGCGAGAGCGTTTCCCACTTTTGTTCCCGGATACGTGAGTGTTGGGAAATTCCGAGGACGGAATTTTTCTTAAGTTGGGGAGGATGTAACGACTGGTTTTTTTTTCATGTATTTGGATTATCTATATTATATATATGTTTTGGTGGATTTTCTCCTCATGTGTGGTTTTCCGTCTCCGTCGCTTTCGTTTTCGTTCGTTTCGTTGTGATTTTCTAGCTTCTTCCTTAGATCGTTGAGTTTTGGAGTAAGTCATTCGTGACGAGCTTCAAATCGCTCATATTTTAGAGTTAGAGTGATCTTAGAAGCTATAGAGATCTTCCCGGAGCTTCGCGCTTCGATTCGGCACTTTTCGTGCACGTTAGTTGGTTCAAGAAGGGGAACCAACCGACTAGATTGAGATCTAGTCGGTCGGCAACTCTTCTCGGACCGACTAGTTTACGTCAGTCATTTCTAGTCGAGTTACTGTTTACTCTTAGTCGGTCTAAGAACAACGACCGACCGACTAGATGTGAAACTAGTCGGTCAGAACTTGCTCTCAGACCGACTAGTTCCTTTGATTAATTTTACCAGAGTTACTGTTTATCGTTAGTCGGTTTATGAACACTCACCGACTGACTAGGTTGCAAACTAGTCGGTCGACGGGCCTTCACAGACCGACTAATTCACTACCCAGATTTATTCTCTTTTTCGATGCTTGATTTTAGTCGGTCATAGTTGGTCGACCGACCGACTAGTTGTTGAACTAGTCGGTCAATAACCCTTCTTTGACCGACTAATCGCTGTCGTAAACCTAGGATTTGCCAAGCCGCCGACTTTTCCTATTTAAACCCCCCAATCGTTTTTCTTTCTTCTTTCATTTTCTCCTGAGCCTCCTTCTTCCCCTAATCATCATCCATCTTCCCCTAGCCTTCCTCCATCATCCCCGGAGCCCCATCACCTTCATTAGGGCCGGCCATCACCCCTAGGCCGCCGGAAAACCCCCAAAAACTCCCCAAAACCCACAAAATCCCATTTTCTCCAGATTTCTCCCCATTTCCAGATCTGGGCCCTAGTTTCCCGATCGTTCTTACGTTGTCGTGCTTGCTCTGTATCGTTCTTCCGCTTCCTACGGTAGTGATCGATCCTTTAATGTTCTCATAACCCGTTTTGTGATTTTTGTTAAACCCTAATAAAACTAGGTTGGATGTTGTTCTAATATTGATTTGCCATGGCAGCGATATCATCACCATAGCTAACATTTTATGACGTACCTCGTTGATCGTCATCCTCGGTGCTAGGCAAGTGAAACTTGCCACTTAGGGTTTTGGGCCATGTCTTATGCCATTTGCTTGTTGTTGGCGTAAAAGAGACTAGGCGACGAAATGATACTCGCCTAGGCGCAATTCCAGGATCTAGCTTGACAACGAAGTTAGATCCGTCATTTATCATGTTGCATAACTACCATGTCATGTTTAATTTCAATTAACGTTATGCGAATTAATTGTCATGTCATTGCATTCTTCAAATGTTTCCGTGATTGCGTAGCTCCGCTACACCTAGTAAATTGATTGAGGCTAGGCACCTGCTTTTAGCGGGCACATCCCTACGCCAAATTGTGAACCTGAAAACAAGCTCTTGTGCGGGGCAACCCTGGCTCATTTACTGAGCATCGTGTGTAGGGACCCTAGCTTGTTTACGTGTGGGAGGGGCAAGGGTTAAGCGGCCAATCAACTGGGAGTCTGCCCGATCAGTAACTTCAGTTGTAATGCATAAACTCTGGGTTCTGGGGTAGTGTTAAGCGGCCAATCAGTGTGAATGTCCAACAGTTCAGCTGTAAGGCGTAAACATCTACAAACAACTTGAAACGTGACTAGTGAAAAGATTGAGATTGTTAGTAGCTTGGCTACTCTTGACTTGCCCTGATAATTGTTCTCTTGCACTTATTGTTTCACCATGTCTCACGTGTGCACTCATACCATAACTGCCATGTCATGCATACTATAACTGCTAGGTTGTTAGTTTACCTTCCTTTTCAGTTTCCTTGCCCAAGTCTTTTAGACTTGCTGACATGTGCCCCTTTACTCTTTTGGGTGACACATGTTAGATCCTGAGCCTGAGTTCGTTGTTGAGGACGAGATGATTGCGGACGCCGAGCCCGAGCCTGTGTTTGACGAGGACTTCGTGGACACGGGCGATCGGTCGTAGAGACTGTTTGTGTTGTTGTTTAGACTGTTTTGTTGTCGGTGCGTGGCACCAATACTCTGTTTATGTTTGTATTTGTTGGCCTTGTTCTGGGCCTTTAGACTCTTTCTTTTAGCCTGGTGGCTTTTCTGGATGTTGAACTAAATTTTAATATTTGGACAATTCTGAGACTTTGAGATTTCATTCCCGTCTCTCTCTCTCTCTTGTGTTATTATCTTTGTTCTGTTCGTGGTTACAGGGACCTGCACATGATTCATTGACGCTTATCAGGTGTGTAGCTTCACAGCTCCACGTCTGTGCGGACCTTCTCACGTCTCGCCTCCATTTTAGGGAAGCGGGGCGTGACACCACTTGGCTAATGCATGGCACATTCTCCATCACTTTTGGCTAGTCTCTCTTTGAGTATTCGCGAAAGTGACATTCCTGAAAACACTTAGCACACACATTAAATCGTTCACACATGTTTGTTATCATCAAACACGAAGTCATCGATCGTTGTATCTAATTACATGGTGTATCTAACATGAGATTGCTCGATTGCATGTTGTTCTTGTGAGCATCGTCTCTGATCGGGACACCAGATTTACATCTCAATTCTGGAAGAGTCTGTAGACCAAACTGGGTACCAGTCTTAGTTTCAGCACTGCGTATCACCCGCAGACTGACAGACAGTCAGAGCGTACTATCAGATATTGGAGGATATGTTATGAGCTTGCATGCTGGATTTCAAGGGCTCGTGGGAAGATCATCTGCATTTGGTAGAGTTTGCTTATAACAACAGCTACCAAGCCAGTATTGGCATGGACCCATTTGCTGCACTCTATGGAAGAAAGCGTCGATCCCCATTGAGTTGGGATGACATTTGTGATTGAGAATTATTGGGTCCAGAGATGATAGTTGAGACCGTAGATGTAGTGCGTAGTATAAGAGACAAGCTACGCATTGCACAAGACCGATACAAGAAATGGACTGATACCACGTGTCATCACTTGGAGTTTCAACCAGGAGATCATGTCTACCTAAAGATATCTCCAAACAGAGGAGTGATACGACTTGGGAAGCAAGGGAAGCTTAGACCGAGGTTCATTGGACCATTTGATGTGCTAGAGCAAGTTGGAGAAGTTTCTTATCGCTTAGCTCTACCGCCTTCTTTGGATGGAGTTCATAATGTCTTTCATGTCTCCCAACTGCGTCGTTACATTAGTGACCCTACTCATGCAGTTGACTACTACGAGACTGTTCGACCAGATCTGACCAATGAGCAGCAGCCAGTTTAAATCTTGGACCGACGCCAGAAGACCCTCAGGAATAAATTCGTCAATCTCGTTAGAGTGATGTGGCGTCACGGATCATCTGAAGAATCCACCTGGAAAAGGGAAGAGGAATGCCTGAGTGCTATCCTTATCTATTTCCTGAACCCTAGTTGATAGAACTCCGGGACGGAATTATTTATAAGGTGAGTAGGATGTAACGACTGGTATTCATCGTAAGTATTTCATACGTATTTTGTGATGTATTGAATTATGAGATTATTCGCTTTATGATTTTTTTTTATCAGACTGTATGCGTGTTTCGTTGTCGTATTTGCGACCCACCCGACTTCACAATCACGCTGCCACTAACTTTGTCATTTTTGGACATCGCTGATGCGCAGTAACAATATCTTAATAACTGGGATGTTTTAACCATATATTTACTAATCCAATTATATCTTATAATCACTAATAAATATTAATACATTTAATAATTACAAAAATATCTTAATTAGAGATTCCCTAATCTCCCTTCCTAATAATATAACTATTAACTAAATTATCTAATTAAATCCTAACAACAAATATCTAACTACCTTATCTTAATCAAATCTAACCCGCAAACAACCCATGCAACCTCGTGCTTGGTTATTCGAAATCAATCACCCACGTCCTCTGTGTTGCTTGCGGAGATCGTCTAACCCCACGATCTGACGAATCTTAACGAAGCCAACCTCGGATCTGATCAAATCTCAACGTAATCCCGCGTATATCTCAAACCCCATTCGAAACAAATTATGCATGATACTCGCGCAAACAACCCTCAACCTCAAACAACCCAGGCGACCCCCTCTTCGATCCTTCTTCTTCTTCTTCTCTTTCTTCTTCATAAAACCACATGCACCAATTACCCATCTCCCCGCGCATCTCCTCCCTCCGACCAACCTGCATCTTCCCACCCTTAAGTGCCCTCTGGTGATCCACACGCAACCAGGCTCGTCGCTGCAACGACCATCGCCAACACCCCCCTCAAACCCCAGCGCCTCCTCCGTTCCAACCCAAGTACCCCAGACCTCACCACAACGCCTCTCCGATCACTCACCTCCCCATCACCCATTCGTCTCAGGACTGGGCGCAAGCTCGAAAGTATAAGAAATATTTGCTAAGAAAGTAGAGTTCTATGTCTTAGAACTCGTACCTTGGAATTGGAACCCATTTACCTTTGTCCTTTGGTCCATTTATAGGTTATTCCTCTTTGATTGTGTGTAACCGTCCCTCACTGATTCGGACACGATCTCCTCCGGGATTCAAGATAACGGCTGACCATTTACTCGGCCCCATTAACCTCCCCATGAATATTAGTGCCAGCCCAACGGTCGAACGATCCATTCGTCTGACTCGGCAATACCGCACTATAAGCGACGGGTACCACTACGCAGATACTCCAGCAGGATCCGTACCCGTGCATTAACAATATTATTTCAAGGTATTCGTAAGAATTATATATATATATATATATATATATATATATATATATATATATATATATATATATAATGCATGAAATTATCCTCATATGATAACTGCTTATTAGCATCCACATATAACACATTATTATGGCATAAACGTTTTGGACACACTAACTTTAAACATTTAGCACTTGTGTCGGTTTCTGAAATGCCCAATATATCTTTTACTCACACACAATTTGTGATGCATGTTAATAAGAAAAAATGCATAAATCCTCTTTTAAATTGAAAGATGTTATTTCTACTAAAAGTCCACTTGAACTTTTGTATTTGGATTTATTTGGCCCTTCTAGAATAGCTTCTTTAAATGGCAATAAATATGCATTTGTAATTGTCGATGATTTTTCTTGATATACTTGGGTATTATTTTTGAAACATAAAAATGATGCAATTGAAGAATTTACAATATTTTGTAAAAGAATTCAAAAATTAAAATCTTCATCCATTATTACTATTCGTAGGGATCATGGTGGAGAATTTGAAAATGAATTATTTACAAATTTTTTTAATAAATATGGCATAACACATAATTTTTCTTTTCCTAGAGCCGCACCACAAAATGGTGTAGTTGAAAGGAAAAATAGAACTTTACAAACGTGTGTTATAACCATGTTATGTGATAGTAATTTACCAAAATATTTTTGGGCAGAAGCCGTTGCTACTACAAGTTATGTTTTGAATAGGATTTTGGTTAGACTTCAACTTAATAAAACTTGTTTTGAATTTTTTTATGATCGAATTCCATGTGTATCATATTTTAAAGTTTTTGGTTGTAAATGTTTTATTCTTAATACTAAGGATTCATTAGATAAGTTTGATTCTAAATCAGATGAAGGTATTTTTTGTAGGATATTCTACACGTAGTAAAGCATATAGGATATATAATAAAAGAAATTTATGTATTGAGGAATCTCGATCGTCATGTAAGTTTTGATGAAAATTATACACATATCATATCTATAGATGAAGAAGATTCAATACCTACCACTAGTTCATTAGAAAACATTAAGTTAGATGACAAAGATGATAGTAATGATTCTACTAATTCCATTCCTGAAATTATTCATGAAAATACAAGACTTTCCTAAAGCATTTGTTGAAGTTCCTAGTCATCCACATGATCTAGTTATTGGAGATATTTCTGATAGAGTAAGAACTAGATCACAAATAGAACAAATGACTAATTGTGCATTTATATCATCCATGGAACTTGATCGCCCCCGGAATGCTACCCAAGAGCACAACCTAGTATGGCGCAACGACGCCAGAAACTTGGTCGCCCCCGAATATGCACGCAGAGAACAATTGTAGTCTTACCGCAAGCGCATGGCTAAGTGGCGAGAGGGTATCGAACTCAGGGAGGAACAATAACAGTGTCTTCTTCTAATCACCTAGCTATCGAAATGGTCGAGAATAATTCGGGGTGAAATTGTCACAATCGTTCGTATATCAACAGAAATATTAATGGAATAAATTGCCTAGGGATAGGGAATCCCCGCTACAAACCGTATCTCATCGTTGTGATTCATAGGTTACATCATTGCTAGACTTGAATTTTAGGTGAACTAGTCGCAACTAAATGTAGAACCAAGCTCACGCTCTCTCGCTATTGCCGGTCTATAGCAAACCTAGGTTAAGGCCCAATCTCTTGCAAACCCTAACCTAAGCCGCTAGCGTTAAGAACGACATCATCGTCCAATCGTATCTCGAGCCCACTCTCGTGCAAACTCGAGTTACGACCTAGGTTGAGATAGTTCCTACCCGTCCAATCTCTTGCAAACGGGTATGGGTATAGAGATAAGATTGAAAACCCTAGCTTTGGTCCAATCTCTTGCAAACCAATTCTAGAAAAGTCCAATCGTAAATCTAAATCGGATTTCTAGGGATCCCTATCAATTTGGATCCAATCTCTTACAAATCCCAATCAATTTGAATCCCTAGCCATCCGTAATTAATCAATCCCAACCTAACCCTAATCAATTCTAGCAAGAATTTCACCAATTCATCACAATTCAAAAATAGGGTTCATAGGGTTCATCTCCATGCCCTAGGACAATAGAACTACGCACTAATCATCATGCAATTCATAAGAAATTCAATAGAAAAACCAACACAATTCATTGCAATAGAGAAATTATCAATAAAAATAGAGTTTTTGACAAGAAAAGAGACAAACCAATGAGAATCCAATAGCATCCAACAAAAGTCCCCTTTCTAATCTCTCAAAAGCCCTAAATCTAATTAACTAAAAAGCTCTCTAAAAGGATGCAAAAAGTATCAAAAAGTCCTCTCAAACTAGGGCAAAAACTGGGTTTAAATACCCTTCAAAATCGCCCAGAAATTCGTGACAAAAATGCCCCTGCGCAGCTCAAAAATCGCAGTTTACGCAGCAGGCGGGGCGGCTCACTTGGCCGAGTGACAAATGTCACTCGGCCGAGTGACAAATGTCACTCGGCCGAGTGACAAACCCTGTAAAATTACAGTAGGTTCGGGATTTTGGGGGTCTGTCTTCGGAAGGTGACTCAGCCGAGTGGATTTACTCACTCGGCCGAGGGGCATTTCTTGCTCGGTCGAGTGGAAGCTCTGAATCGCCTGTAAATTTCCAGTAAGTCGGCCCTTTTTGAAGTGTCTGTTCTCGTGCCACTCGGGCGAGTAGACTTCCATGCTCGGCCGAGTGGACTATCGTCACTCGGCCGAGTGCACGCCTATTTTCTTCTGCTGATGCGTGTCTGATCTGGTCGGCCGAGTGTTCTTCTTGCTCGGTCGAGTGAGTGCTTCACTCGGCCGAGTGAGATGCTGCAAATGCCCATTCTTCATCTTTTCGCTTTCTCGTCGCTCCTAAGACGTTCCTTCTTCTTCCACTTCCCTCCTATCACCGAATTGCCCTCAAAAGAGCCTTGGGTGACACTCCGGAGTGGGGACAAATCCTCTCGATCTCAAAATCACTCCAAATCGCTCCATATCTCCTGAAATACGACAAAAAACAAGAAATCGTGAAAAGCATCGCAATATTGTCGAATAATCGTGAAAAACGCGATATGAGCGATCAAAGTGGCATGCAAACATGCAGAAAAAAGGGTGTAAAATACAAAAACTTGATCGGCCCCGGATATACACCCAGAAAACGATTGTAGTCTTACCGCAAGTGCACGGTAAGTGGCGAGCGGGTATCGAACACGAGAAGGTGGTGTTGGCTCCAATCTATCTTAGGTTGGCTCGACTACGAATGTATTATTGGTGGAGATGGTTATCGAATGATATAATGGAAATGGTGGTGGATGTCGGTGTCGGTGATAAAGAAGTTGATCAAATATCGATTCGAATACAATATAATAAAAGTGTCTAGGGCTAGGGAATTCCCACTATGAATCGTCATTCATCCTTGTAAATAGTGAATCTCAATATTACTAGACTTGAATTGAGGTGAACTAGTCGTAACTGAATAGAGAACCAAGCTCACGCTCTCTCGCTATTACCGGTCTATAGCAACCTAGGTTAGGGCCCACTCTCGTGCAAACCCCTGCCTAAGCCACTAGCATTAGGATCGACATCATCGTTCAATCGCCCCTCGAGCCCACTCTCGTGCAAACTCGAGTCACGATCTAGGTTGTGATAGCTCGTATTCATCCAATCTCTTGCAAACAAATATGTGTATAGATTTATAATAAAAATCCTAGCTTTGGTCCAATCTCTTGCAAACCAAGTCTAGTGGATTTCGATTATAAACCTAAATCAAATATCTAGGCCTTCCCATCGATTAGAATCCAATCTCTTGCAAACCCCAATCGATGGAAATTCCTAGCTATCCGTAATAAATCAATCACAACCTAACTCCTTTAGAAATTCTAGCAACATTTCAATTCATTCATCACAAATCTGAAATTAGATCCATAGGGTTCATCCACATGCCCTAGAACATCAAATCTACTCAAGCATAGCAATAACGATAGAGAAATCGATAAAAAACATTGCTTGCATATATAAAGATATCAAATCAAAGATTCAAATAATAAGAACAAAGATACTTAGCTTTGATGAAGAACTTCAATCCAAATACAAGCTTTTTGATCCAAGAGGGGGCCTAGGGCATGGCGTAACCTCTAAAATAATCCCTAAGAAAACATATAGGAACCTCCCTCTAATGACGGCTACAACCCTCTTATATAGCCCCCCAAAACCCTAGCAAATAACCCTAGAAAACCCCTCAAATTCGTGCCCAAAAACAGCCCAAGCCGCAACTTAAAATCTGGGCCCAGGCCGACTTGGCCGAGTAGAACATGTGACTCGGCCGAGTTGAAATTCCAGCACTGCAGCATCAACTTGCAGAAATTCTCCAGATTTTATCCGACCTCCGATTGATGTGTTCTTAGTGGCGTTGGAACCGTCATGAAGTCTAATATCCATAAAAATATGAGAAAAATACTTTGATTGCTAAAATGATAGCAGATTTCAAAATAGTGCAAGGCTCTCTGAAAATCTGGGCGTGTGTGTCATCGGCGTCACTCGGCCAAGTGGGATTCTTCACTCGGTCGAGTGGACTTCTCTACTCAGCCGAGTGACAGACCCTATAGAAAAACAGTAACTTCGAGGTCCTCAGGGGTCTGTCTCCGGGGGTGGCTCGGCCGAGTAGCTTTCATCATTCGGCCGAGAGGTAATGTGTACTCGGCCGAGTAGGCCATCGACGGGTCTCTGGGAATCGCAGTAGATTCGGCCTCTTCTCTGGAAAATTTCCCTGACGTACTCGGGCGAGTGAGCTTCCTCACTCAGTCGAGTAGGACTTTGTCATTCGGCCGAGTATACGCTGAAAACCATTGTGCACGTATCCGTTCTGGTCGGCCGAGTGGGCTTTCTTGCTCGGCTGAGTGTGTGCTTCACTCGGCCGAGTGGCATGCTGTAAATGCCCAATCTTCTTCGTTTCTCCTTCTCGTCGCTCCTATGAAGTTTCTTCTTCTTCCACTCATCCTCCATCACCGATAAGTCTGCAAATGAGCCGTGGGCAACACTCCAAAGTGGGTGCAAATCCTCTTGATCTAAAAATCGCTCCAAATCGCTCCATATCTCCTGAAATACGACAAAAACAAGAAATAGGGAAAAGCATCACAATATTGTCAAATAATCGTGAAAAACGCGATATGGGTGATCAAAATGGCAAGCAAAAATGCAGAAAAAAGGTGTAAAATATGGACCGATCAAAATCCCCCAAGCTTATCTCTTACTCGTCCTCGAGGAAGATAAGTAGAGAGACGAACTCGGGAGATAAAAACAAAGGAAATGAAATGAAAGAAAAAGGAATACGAAGTGGAAGGGGTCGCTAGATTATTCTCTCAGATCTCAAGCCATAAGCTACACATCACGATAACTTGGAAAATACGAATCACATGCTATAAGGATTTCATGTCTTACTTAGACATGATACTTGCAAGATTTTAATAATAACAAAAGGGACTCTCTAAATTCATACAATCAATTCATATCCACATCACGCATATCATAGAATTTAATATACAAATGTTGGCGATGAACTTTTCAATCAAAAGTTATAAATGAAGCATATAAGATACACACCAAGCATGCAATAGAGAATAGAATAAGAGTCATGGCATTCACATATTTATTTCAAATCATGAAAAATCTCAATATCTAATATATTTTGCAAAGTCTAAGCATTATCGAATATTCCCATTCATGCACGTCTCCACTCTAATGTCATACTCACTCATATGGTCAAATGAATTCATCCCCCCCCCCCAAGCTAAGCTTGAGGCATCACATCTAAAGGAATATGATAGTGGAAAATGGGATTTTTGCCTTTGTTTTTCCCAAGTATTTTGTGGCTCCAATAATGAGATAGAGAAATATCTTTCTTTTTCTTTTTTTTTGAACATTTTGTTTCTCATTTTTCTTCTAGGATTTTTGTAGGAGCAATTTGATTTGTATTTTTTATTTTTGGCTCCTTTTTGGCTTTTTGGACTTTTTGGAGCAACCTTTTTCTTTTGTAGGGATTTTTGGGAAATAGATGCGATATAAGTAGCTTTAGGAGGTGAACTCAAGTGACATGTAGAGAATAAAAAGATATATGTGGAGAAAGAAATAATGTAGCACTCGGTTCACTCTAAGATGTGCACGAACGGTTCAATAAAATAATACTTCAACTAAAACTCATATGTAAGTATGGATATTCTCAATCATTTCAATAAATAGTGAAGTCAAGCAGTAAAGTTTACAACCATATCAGGCATGCAACAGAAGGTGAATAAGACAATAAAACTGATGCTTCAGATATACTAATGATGCGTGAATCTTGGTGCATTTCCAACAAAAGCATACTAAACACTAATCAATACATTCAGCTTCATTTAATATCATGCATTCATGTAGAGGAGTCATCAAAAGAAATAGATTTGCAAGCACATGTGAATAGCAAGACTATGGAATACTCTAAGTAGCATGGCAAGGAATAATAAGCATCGTGATGGTTGCTAAAGCAATAAGAGATATCATCATACGAAATTCATCTAGCGGAAGAAGAAAAAAGGAAAATAAAGAAATAAAAATAAAAGAGAGGAAAGAAAAGAAAAACTAGCACACAACATGATGCATGAACACACATAAAAGGAAAATAAGATGGAAAATTCAAAAAGATGATGCAAAAATTTTGAAATTTTTTTAAAAAATCCTAAAATAAAGTAAAAATGCAACTAATGCATCTAAATGGCATGGAAATACACTCCCCCAAGCTTAAACTTCACAGTGTCCTCAATGTGATCATAATGGAAGAATATGAGGGACAACGATAATAATAAGGGGGTGAATGAAAAATGATGAAATGAATGACATGAAATCCTAATGCAACTACATGCACATACAATGATGCATGAGAGCGCTTTCCCCCAAGCTTATGCTAAACAATCATATTCAAATGACTCGATCAAAAATGTCATTGCTTTGCTAAGCGAAATTGAGTCAAACGAATAAGAATGTGAGTATTCACTTGAAAGAAATGCTCGATGGGTGGTGAGCAAAAAGGATGTGACACATCAAAATATAAAGAGGGCAATTAATATATATAATGGGTTTGGGGTGTAAAAATTTTTGTTGTCGTCATATGAGGTGATATTTATTCAAGCAAATCTATACAGTCCTCTCGCTGTCGAGAGGATTCGTTTTATTGAAAGCATAAAATTTCTACACTACTGGATTGATATCACCTATAGCAAAAGGCGGATCCAGCATCTTTGTCGGTGCAGGCAACTGCTCCAACTGCTCTTTCTGTGGCTCCGCCAGGCGCATATGTCCACGGACACCAACGAACTCCAGCAATGCATCCTCCAGCATTCTCACAAGGACTCCACATGTACCCTGCAGAGAATAGGATGCATCAGTTTGCAGCAAAAAATTCACCCTCATAATAAAAGCATCCCAAAGAGGATCGTCTATAGAAATATATGGAATAAAAAATGGTGGACGATACTTCCCTGGAAATAATCCTATATCCTCTTGTGCTGTGATAGCTGTCTCCATGGTATCCTCTCTCAGCTGCTCAGATAACTCTGCTCCCGAATCAATTGAACTACCGCTCTCCTCTCGTTTGCACCTGCCATCAAATGATAAGTCAGTGTATAAACCGGTGTCACAAAAGGATTCATCAAGTATACTTCCCTGAACGTGGGTATCCCAAGGTGGCTCTTCTCGAGCGTTGATCTCTTCGGTGCATGTTTTGATGACTTCATTCATTGGCGGCTGAGGGACTCCGTCAACTTCTAGATACAGCTTGTCATTTCTAATATCGACTATAATGTCGCCTTTGATTGTTCCTTCTGGGGAGAGTTGATCAATGATATAGGTGGTGAATAGCTGTTCAAGGTGGTCCTCTATATTGATGGCAATAGGTCCCGTGGTCTGAACTTCATCCACGAGTTCCTCCAGTCGGGATGCAAAAGTTTCATCGTGTTGCAGGTCAGAGTCTGTACTCATCATTGCACTTTCTGGATAACCTGATCAACAAAGACAAATACCTGAAGAAAAATATCAGTGGCACAAGAGAATATAGAAATGATAATAATGGTGGCGATGGTGAAAATTTCTTTTTGTTAATAAATTTTTTTTCGTAGTCTAATCAACCTAATTGTGACAAATTGGCACCCAACGGGAAACACCTCCCCGGCAACGGCGTCAAAAACTTTATCGGCCCCGGATATACACCCGAAAAACGATTGTAGTCTTACCGCAAGAACACGGTGAAGTGGCGAGCAGGTATCAAACACAAGGAGGTGGTGTTGGCTCCAATCTATCTTAGGTTGGCTCGACTACGAATGTATTATTGGTGGAGATGGTTATCGAATGATATAATGGAAATGGTGGTGGATGTCGGTGTCGGTGATTAAGAAGTCGGTCAAATATCGATTCGAATACAATATAATAAAAGTGTCTAGGGCTAGGGAATTCCCACTACGGATCGTCATTCATCCTTGTAAATAGTGAATCTCAATATTACTAGACTTGAATTGAGGTGAACTAGTCGTAACTGAATAGAGAACCAAGCTCACGCTCTCGCGCTATTGCCGGTCTATAGAAACCTAGGTTAGGGCCCACTCTCGTGCAAACCCCTGCCTAAGCCACTAGCATTAGGATCGACATCATCGTTCAATCGCCCCTCGAGCCCACTCTCGTGCAAACTCGAGTCACGATCTAGGTTGTGATAACTCGTATTCATCCAATCTCTTGCAAACAAATATGTGTATAGATTTATAATAAAAATCCTAGCTTTGGTCCAATCTCTTGCAAACCAAGTCTAGTGGATTTCGATTATAAACCTAAATCGAATATCTAGGCCTTCCCATCGATTAGAATCCAATCTCTTGCAAACCCCAATCGATGAAAATTCCTAGCTATCCGTAATAAATCAATCACAACCTAACTCCTTTAGAAATTCTAGCAACATTTCAATTCATTCATCACAAATCTGAAATTAGATCCATAGGGTTCATCCACATGCCCTAGAACATCAAATCTACTCAAGCATAGCAATAACGATATGAGAACCAATAAAAATCATTGCTTGCATACAAAAAGATAGAAAAACAAAGATTCAAATAAGAATGACAAAATACTTAGCTTTCATGAAGATCTTCAATCCAAATACAAGCTTTTTAGGTCCAAGAGGGGGCCTAGGGCATGGCCTAACCTCTAAAATAATCCCTAAGAAAACATGTGGGAACCCCCTTCTAATGACGGCTACAAACCCCTTATATAGCCCCCCAAAACCCTAGCAAATAACCCTAGAAAACCCCTCAAATTTGTGCCCAAAACAGCCCAAACCGCAACTTAAAATCTGGGCCCGCCGCCACTCGGGCCGAGTGGGAAAATGACTCGGTCGAGTGGAAATTCCAGCACTGCAGCATCATCTTGCAGAAATTCTCCAGATTTTATCCGACCTCCGATTGGCGTGTTCTTGGGGGCATTGGAACCGTCATGAAGTCTACTATCCATAAAAAATATCAGAAAAATACTTTGATTGCTGAAATGATAGCAGATTTCAAAATAGTAGAAGGCTATCTGAAAATCTGGGCGTGTGTGTCATCGGCGTCACTCGGCCGAGTGGGATTCTTCACTCAGTCGAGTGGACTTCTCTACTCGGCCGAGTGACAAACCCTGTAAAATTCCAGTAAGTCGGGGGGGTCTTGGGGGGTCTGTCTTCGGAGGTGACTCGGCCGAGTGGCTTTACTCACTCGGCCGAGGGGCATTCGGTACTCGGCCGAGTCGGAACCCTCAATCACCTGACGGATTCCAGTAAGTCAGCTCCTTCGATGGGTGAATTTTCCCGTGTCACTCGGGTGAGGGGATCTCCATACGCAACCGAGTGGACTATCGTCACTCGGCCGAGTGCACGCTGATTTCCTTCTGCGGTGCGTGTCCGGTTTGGCCGGCCGAGTGGTCTGCTTGCTCGGCCGAGTGAGTGCTTCACTCGGCCGAGTGACATACTGTAGATGCCCATTCTTCTCCATTTCTTCTCCTCGTCGCTCTTATGAAGTTTCTTCTTCTTCCACTCATCTTACATCGCTGAATGGCCCTCAAATGAGCCTTGGGTGACGCTCCGGAGTGGGTGCAAATCCTCTTGATCTCAAAATCACTCCGAATCGCTCCATATCTCCTGAAATACGACAAAACAAGAAATCGTGAAACGCATCGTAATATTGTCAAATAATCGTGAAAAACGCGATATGAGCGATCAAAGTGGCATGCAAACATGCAGAAAAAGGGTGTAAAATATGGACCGATCAAAATCCCCCAAGCTTATCTCTTACTTGTCCTCGAAGAAGATAAGTAGAGAGACGAACTCGGGAGATAAAAACAAAGGAAATGAAATGAAAGAAAAAGGAATACGAAGTGGAAGGGGTCGCTAGATTATTCTCTCAGATCTCAAGCCATAAGCTACACATCACGATAACTTGTAAAATACGAATCACATGCTATAAGGATTTCATGTCTTACTTAGACATGATACTTGCAAGCTTTTAAGAATAACAAAAGGGACTCTCTAAATTCATACAATCAATTCATATCCACATCATGCATATCATAGAATTTAATATACAAATGTTGGCGATGAACTTTTCAATCAAAAGTTATAAATGAAGCATATAAGGTACACACCAAGCATGCAATAGAGAATAGAATAAGAGTCATGGCATTCACATATTTATTTCAAATCATGAAAAATCTCCATATCTAATATATTTTGCAAAGTCTAAGCATTATCGAATATTCTCATTCATGCACGTCTCCACTCTAATGTCATACTCACTCATATGGTCAAATGAATTCACCCCCCCCCCCCCAAGCTTAGCTTGAGGCATCACATCTAAAGGAATATGATAGTGGAAAATGGGATTTTTGCCTTGGTTTTCCCAAGTATTTTGTGGCTCCAATAATGAGATAGAGAAATATCTTTCTTTTTCTTTTTTTTTGAACATTTTGTTTCTCATTTTTCTTCTAGGATTTTTGTAAGAGCAATTTGATTTGTATTTTTTATTTTTGGCTCCTTTTTGGCTTTTTGGACTTTTTGGAGCAACCTTTTTCTTTTGTAGGGATTTTTGGGAAATAGATGCGATATAAGTAGCTTTAGGAGGTGAACTCAAGTGACATGTAGAGAATAAAAAGATATATGTGGAGAAAGAAATAATGTAGCACTCGGTTCACTCTAAGATGTGCACGAACGGTTCAATAAAATAATACTTCAACTAAAACTCATATGTAAGTATGGATATTCTCAATCATTTCAATAAATAGTGAAGTCAAGCAGTAAAGTTTACAACCATATCAGGCATGCAACAGAAGGTGAATAAGACAATAAAACTGATACTTCAGATATACTAATGATGCGTGAATCTTGGTGCATTTTCAACAAAAGCATACTACACACTAATCAATACATTCAGCTTCATTTAATATCATGCATTCATGTAGAGGAGTCATCAAAAGAAATAGATTTGCAAGCACATGTGAATAGCAAGACTATGGAATACTCTAAGTAGTATGGCAAGGAATAATAAGTATCGTGATGGTTGCTAAAGCAATAAGAGATATCATCATACGAAATTCATCTAGCGGAAGAAGAAAAAAGGAAAATAAAGAAATAAAAATAAAAGAGAGGACAGAAAAGAAAAACTAGCACACAACATGATGCATGAACACACATAAAAGGAAAATAAGATGGAAAATTCAAAAAGATGATGCAAAAATTTTGAAATTTTTTTAAAAAATCCTAAAATAAAGTAAAAATGCAACTAATGCATCTAAATGGCATGGAAATACACTCCCCCAAGCTTAAACTTCACATTGTCCTCAATGTGATCATAATGGAAGAATATGAGGGACAACGATAATAATAAGGGGGTGAATGAAAAATGATGAAATGAATGACATGAAATCCTAATGCAACTACATGCACATACAATGATGCATGAGAGCGCTTTCCCCCAAGCTTATGCTAAACAATCATATTCAAATGACTCGATCAAAAATGTCATTGCTTTGCTAAGCGAAATTGAGTCAAACGAATAAGAATGTGAGTATTCACTTGAAAGAAATGCTCGATGGGTGGTGAGCAAAAAGGATGTGACGCATCAAAATATAAAGAGGGCAATTAATATATATAATGGGTTTGGGGTGTAAAAATTTTTGTTGTCGTCATATGAGGTGATATTTATTCAAGCAAATCTATACAGTCCTCTCACTGTCGAGAGTATTCGTTTTATTGAAAGCATAAAATTTCTACACTACTGGATTGATATCACCTATAGCAAAAGGCGGATCCAGCATCTTTGCTGGTGCAGGCAACTGCTCCAACTGCTCTTTTCGTGGCTCCGCCAGGCGCATATGTCCACGGACACCAACAAACTCCAGCAATGCATCCTCCAGCATTCTCACAAGGACTCCACCTGTACCCTGCAGAGAATAGGATGCATCAGTTCGTATCAAAAAATTCACCCTCATAATAAAAGCATCCCAAAGAGGATCGTCTATAGAAATATATGGAATAAATAATGGTGGACGATACTTCCCTAGAAATAATCCTATATCCTCTTGTGCTGTGATAGCTGTCTCCATGGTATCCTCTCTCAGCTGCTCAGATAACTCTGCTCCCGAATCAACTGAACTACCGCTCTCCTCTCATTCGCACCTGCCATCAAATGATAAGTCAGTGTATAAACCGGTGTCATAAAAGGATTCATCAAGTATACTTCCCTGAACGTGGGTATCCCAAGGTGGCTCTTCTCGAGCGTTGATCTCTTCGGTGCATGTTTTGATGACTTCATTCATTGGCGGCTGAGGGACTTCGTCAACTTCTAGATACAGCTTGTCATTTCTAATATCGACCATAATGTCGCCTTTGATTGTTCCTTCTGGGGAGAGTTGATCAATGATATAGGTGGCGAATAGCTGTTCAAGGTGGTCCTCTATATTGATGGCAATAGGTCCCGTGGTCTGAACTTCATCCACGAGTTCCTCCAGAAGGGATGCAAAAGTTTCATCGTGTTGCAGGTCAGAGTCTGTACTCATCATTGCAATTTCTGGATAACCTGATCAACAAAGACAAATACCTGAAGAAAAATATCAGTGGCACAAGAGAATATAGAAATGATAATAATGGTGGCGATGGTGAAAATTTCTTTTTGTTAATAATTTTTTTTCGTAGTCTAATCAACCTAATTGTGACAAATTGGCACCCAACAGGAAACACCTCCCCGGCAACGGCGTCAAAAACTTTATCGACCCCGGATATACACATGGAAAACGATTGTAGTCTTACCGCAAGCGCACGGTGAAGTGGCGAGCAGGTATCAAACACGAGGAGGTGGTGTTGGCTCCAATCTATCTTAGGTTGGCTCGACTACGAATGTATTATTGTTGGAGATGGTTATCGAATGATATAATGGAAATGGTGGTGGATGTCGGTGTCGGTGATTAAGAAGTCGGTCAAATATCGATTCGAATACAATATAATAAAAGTGTCTAGGGCTAAGGAATTCCCACTACGGATCGTCATTCATCCTTGTAAATAGTGAATCTCAATATTATTAGACTTGAATTGAGGTGAACTAGTCGTAACTGAATAGAGAACCAAGATCACGCTCTCTCGTTATTGCCGGTCTATAGCAACCTAGGTTAGGGCCCACTCTCATGCAAACCCCCACCTAAGCAACTAGCATTAGGATCGACATCATCGTTCAATCGCCCCTCGAGCCAACTCTCGTGCAAACTCGAGTCACGATCTAGGTTGTGATAGCTCGTATTCATCCAATCTCTTGCAAACAAATATGTGTATAGATTTATAATAAAAATCCTAGCTTTGGTCCAATCTCTTGCAAACCAAGTCTAGTGGATTTCGATTATAAACCTAAATCGAATATCTAGGCCTTCTCATCGATTAGAATCCAATCTCTTGCAAACCCCAATCGATGGAAATTCCTAGCTATCCGTAATAAATCAATCACAGCCTAACTCCGTTAGAAATTCTCGTAACATTTCAATTCATTCATCACAAATCTGAAATTAGATCCATAGGGTTCATCCACATGCCCTAGAACATCAAATCTACTCAAGCATAGCAATAACGATAGAGAAATCGATAAAAAACATTGCTTGCATATATAAAGATATCAAATCAAAGATTCGAATAATAAGAACAAAGATACTTAGCTTTGATGAAGAACTTCAATCCAAATACAAGCTTTTTGATCCAATAGGGGGCCTAGGGCATGGCCTAACCTCTAAAATAATCCCTAAGAAAACATATGGGAACCTCCCTCTAATGACGGCTACAACCCTCTTATATAGCCCCCCCAAAACCCTAGCAAATAACCCTAGAAAACCCCTCAAATTCGAGCCCAAAAATAGCCCAAGCCGCAACTTAAAATTTGGGCCCAGGCCGACTCGGCCGAGTGGAACATGTGACTCGGCCGAGTGGAAATTCCAGCACAGCAGCATCAACTTGCAGAAATTCTCTAGATTTTATCTGACTTCCGATTGATGCGTTCTTGGTGGCATTGGAACCATCATGAAGTCTACTATCCATAAAAAATATGATAAAAATACTTTGATTTCTGAAATGATAGCAGATTTCAAAATAGTGCAAGGCTGTCTGAAAATCTGGGCGTGTGTGTCATCGGCGTCACTCGGTAGAGTGGGATTCTTCACTCGGTCGAGTGGACTTCTTTACTCGGCCGAGTGACAGACCCTGTAGAAAAACAATAACTTCGAGGTCCTCAGGGATCTGTCTCCGGGGGTGGCTCGGCCGAGTAGCTTTCATCATTCGGCCGAGAGGTAATGTGTACTCGGCCGAGTAGGCCATCGACGGGTCTCTGGGAATCGCAGTAGATTCGGCCTCTTCTCTGGAAAATTTGCCTGACGTACTCGGGCGAGTGAGCTTCCTCACTCGGCCGAGTAGGACTTTGTCATTCGGCCGAGTATACGCTGAAAAACATTGTGCATGTATCCGTTTTGGTCGGCCGAGTGGGCTTTCTTGCTCGGCCGAGTGTGTGCTTCACTCGGCCGAGTGGCATGCTGTAAATGCCCAATCTTCTCCATTTCTCCTCCTCGTCGCTCCTATGAAGTTCCTTCTTCTTCCACTCATCCTCCATCGCCGACAAGTCTGCAAATGAGCCGTGGGCAACACTCCAAAGTGGGTGCAAATCCTCTTGATCTAAAAATCGCTCCAAATCGCTCCATATCTCCTGAAATACGAGAAAAACAAGAAATAGTGAAAAGCATAGAAATTGGATACCTAGACCTTCAGATCACCTGTTTTAGGAACTAAGTGGGTATTTAAGAATAAATTGGATGAATCTGGACAAGGAGTTAGAAATATGGCTAGATTAGTTGCACAAGATTATAATTAGGAAGAATGCATAGATTATGATGAAACCTATGCACCTGTAGCAAGATTAGAACCTATTAGAATGCTTTTAGCATATACAAGTTATAAAGATTTTATGTTATATCACATGGATGTTAAAAGTGTATTTCTAATTGGTATAATTAAGGAAGAAGTCTATGTAGAACAACCACCTGGATTTGAACATGAAAGTTTGGATAATCATGTATTCAAATTGAAGAAAGCTTTATATGGATTAAAACAAGCACCACGTGCTTGGTATGAAAGATTGAAGAACTTTCTGTTAAAATCTGGTTATTCTATTGGAAAGATAGATTCTACCTTATTTACTAAACATATAGATTCTAATGTTATCATTATACAAATATATGTTAATGTTATAATTTTTGGTTCTACTAATGATTCTCTTTGTCAAGAATTTTCTAAAGAAATACAGAATGAATTTTAAATGAGTCACATGGGTGAATTGATCTACTTCCTTAGACTTAAAATCAAACAAATGAAGGAAGGTATATTTATACATCAAAGTAAATATACAAAGGAACTTAACAAAAGGTTTGGATTAGAGAATTCTGCAGAAAAGCATACACCAATGGGTACTTCTTCAAATCTTGAAAAGGATCCAAATGGTAAGAGTGTTGATCAAACATTATATCGAGGTATGATTGGATCGTTACTTTATCTTACCGCTAGTAGACCATATATTATGTTTTCTGTTTGTATATGTGCTAGATATCAATCTGATCCTAAGGTATCTCATTTGACTGCTGTCAAAAAGATAATTAGACATATCAAACACACATCTGATTTTGGTTTATTTTATCCAAAATCAAATTCATCTGATCTAGTTTCATATAGTGACGCAGATTTTGCTAGTTGCAAATCTGATCGCAAAAGTACAAGTGTTACTTGTCACTTTTTAGGTTATGCATTAGTCTCTTGGTTTAGAAAGAAACAAAACTTTGTTTCTTTGTCAACTATTGAAGTGGAATATATTTTCGTTGGCTTAGCATGTGCACAGATTTTATGGATGAACCAAACAACTCTAGATTATGGCATTAAGTGTAACACATGTCCTATCATGTGTGATAACATTAGTGCTATAAACTTATCCAAAAATCCGATACATCATGCACGCACTAAACACATAGATATACATCATCACTTCTTGGATGATCATGTCCAAAAAGGTGACATTATTTTAAAATATATAGATACTAAGAATCAGATCGACGATATCCTTACTAAGTCTCTTAAAGAAGTGACTTTTCTAAAACTTAGAAGAAAACTTGGTATAGTTAGTGAATCGGTATTTTAACTATATATTATTGATATATATCATATTATTATTATTATCCAATTTTTCTGGATTTTTCTGATTTATCTCATATTTAAATTAGCCAGCTAACACATCTATTAGTCGACTAATCCTCCAGATTTTATTATACATAGGTATTGATATGTTTTTGAAATTATTTTATTATATTAATTATTTTTCAAATCCGGTCAAACTTCATTAGTATGAGACAAAACTATTTGATATTTCAAAACTATTTGAATTTCCCTCTAAAAAATACTCTTACACACTAATGGAAAAGGTACATTGTGAAGTCCACATCTCTTACACTCAAGTACAAAGTACAAAGTCTTTTCACTTGGTTAAATCACTTTTCAAAGTTCACTGACCGGTCAACAACTTTTGACCCACAAATTAATAAAAAAATTGATTTTTTCCTCGTATTCCCAAGCCGTTCAAACCAGGTCCCTGACAAGTCGACTAATGCCGAGGCCTATTCGAATAATCGCTGTAAATTTCCGAAGAACAGCCGATTTGGAACGTTGTTTTGCGCAATTTTCAATTAGTTTCTCTTCCCAAAACATAGGAGACGTTTCCAGCTGTTATTAGGAAGTTTTAATTTGGTTTTTGGGCTCAAAATTCGAATTTCCCACTCAAATTCTCTATTTAAATGCCATGGTTCTTCATCTTTCACCATGAGAAAACCCAAAGCACAATATAGCCGATAATCTTCCATTTTCATAGAGAGATCCAACAAATTCTCTATTTGTCATGCCCTACTTCCCATTGTACTTAGGAGCGACGACGCGAGCGTGTCTGCATGTGCTTAAAGTAAAGAAGAACTACTTTTATTTATTTCTTTCTTATTTGACTTGAGCACAATAAGCAATGTTTAGCAAAGCAGGTTCTTGCATATGAAATTTGAAAAGCAGCATAAATATCCATTACACTTGTATTCCAGCATTTTCAAAATAAGTACACAAAGTAATTAAGGCCTAGCATGGCCATACAATTTGTAGAAAGTAAACACATCTGAAAAGCAACAAATATAACTAATGACACAGATACTAAAACAGCTCTTTTTAATCCTCAGCAGGTAGAACCTCAGCGTCCTCGTTACTCTGATCAGGGAGTCGACCTCCAAGATAGGATCCTCAAAAGCGGGGTCCTCAATATACTTAGACTCTGAACCTAACATATATTTCACAATACATTGAAATATATGTCAGCGATAGCTCGACAAGATTTAAAATAATAAAAAAAATTAAACAAGATAGAGCGTTAAAACAATTAAAGGAAAACATGTGCATAGAATATAAGCATGAGCAAGCTGAAAGTTGACAATTGATTTACATTTCAAAAAGGTAAAAGTGGTTGTAAGTTGAGTATTTCAGTTTCTTGTGCTTGTGAATAAGTTCATGTCCGGGTAGGTATAATGTTCTTCTCTATTACGGTGTTATATAAGGTAGAGGGTGTGACGGTTTAGTAGATGGCTAGGGTTTTTGGTTGATTTGTTTTTGTAGGGGAGAGGGTGGGTGGGGTGTGTGTGTGTGTGTGTGTGTGTGTGTGTGTGTGTGTGTGTGTGTGTGTGTGTGTGTGTGTTTTAGGGTTGCAAATATGGTAGGGTTTAAATGTTAGGGAAAAAGGAAAGAACAAACATATGATTACAATTATAATGTAAGGATTTATTGTCATTAAAAATAGGTTAAAAGTATCCTAGATTTATATGGAAGGAAATTCGAATTTGAATTCAAAAATATTTATATAATCATATAACTGATTTGGATAAAAAGAGTAGCTAATTAAAATTGTTATTAAAATATAATACGAGTCATGGGAGATCATAAGACAAATGTGGAATACATGTGAAATACGTGTTTAATAAATACCGGCCGTTACACTATTGGTTCTCTTCATCATTCCCTCATGGCATATTCTTCAAATCCTCGACACCTTCGTCACCCAAATCTGACCGCCACCATCAAAAGAGCCTCCTTCTTCCTGGAACGTGCCATTAAATTCAACGATCCAGTCATCATCGACTATAACATCCATCACCTTCTCCACACCATATCACTCTTCCATCTTTGGTGTGATGTTACTCCATACTACCCCATTCTCGTTAAACAATTTTATTTCAACATGAATGTGATAGGGAGTGGTGGTCTCATATATATCGATACCACAGTTAAGGATACTAAAATTCATCTCTCAATTTATACTCTTGCTCAAAGTCTTAGTTTGCCTCGCTTTCCTTTACAACATCTTAGTATGACCGCCATGGATGTCCCGAAATCATTAATCTCTTGAGTTCAAATTTTCGGATTGGAATGTCCGGCATAGCTTTGAAACCTGTCCCTCGACTTCTCATCAAGATCATCACTTACGACTTGCTTCCCAAGAGTGGTTCCCTCAACCATGTCAATGAGACCTGTAGCCGGGCTATACGCTATTAAATCAAAGTAGATTGGGTAACCACCATAATGCATGTCTTGATCAAACCCATTTCTACTCACATCTTCCTTCCATGTGTCATCACCCACCTTCTACAACATTTCGGTATCCCACTTGATGATGAAGCTTCAACTTATAATCCTCAACAATTCGACCATTCGGTGGTCAATCGTATGGAATTACACACTCCTTCTCCTAAAGTTGAAGAAGAAGAAGAAGAACCCGAACAACAACCTCAAGTTGAACGTCCTTCTCTCATTGCAAAGTCACCGTCAATCCTTATGCTCGTACTCATCCTTCCCGTCAACCCTACAAGATCAACTTGATCAACTCCGCGATGATGTGAATTCTGGTTTTACCAGTGTACAAGATCATCTTAGTGGTTTTGAGACTCATCTTGAGCGGATTACTAACGACATGAATACGTGCTTTGAAAATGTGCAAGTTAAGCACAAATTTTGGGTCTTTTAGAACAATGGGCTCCTTACTCTCCTTCAACATCAAACCACCCTCCTAGGCCTCCTCCTCCACCATATTAAGATCGGGACGTATTTGGTTTCTGGTCGACCAGGCAGATCAGTTAGTCGACTGATGGTTAATTATGTTTGAATGTATGTTTGGTCTGATTGCTTGTTTGCTTTGTTGTTTAACTTAGTTTGATGCCTAGTTTGTTGTTTATTGTCCTTTGCTTCAATCTGTACGGGTATCTCTATGTACTAGTATTCTCATATTTTTAATGAATTTCAGTTTGCTTAGAACAATTTCACCTTGTTTTTCTGCTTTCTGCACTTTTTTAGTCGATCAGAACATGCTGTTAGTCGACTAATATCATAAATTGGCTGAATTCAACACCATTTTTGATAATTTCCAAGGGGTAGAATTAATATCAACATTACTAATCAAGAGGATAGATAAAATGCGAACTTTATACAACATTCATGGTAATTTCACATTAATTTCCACGATCACATATTCACATTTATGAATATTCATTAATAATTTCCATGATCACATATTCACATTCATGAATATTTATTAACATTTAATCATATCACTTATGTCTTTCTAACACTTCCTATATTGCATATAAGCCATATATTAAAGGGGAGCAATAACATCTTTTTATAATATTATATTCAATGTTTGTAAAATCATCAAAAATGGGGAGAATGTTGGAACTCACAACTCCTCATATAGTTTTGACGATACAAACATATTATTTTATATGTATTAACTTTATCTATGCAGATATTATATCACAATCAACTAAATGATCATCAAGTATACAAGTTGCAAGAATCATCCACTACAAGACGAAGCATATCGATGATATTTTGTATCTTGTGAAAAGAAATGTAATCTTTATTTTTTTTCTTGCATATACTTAGAATGTAAAAGCCTTGATGATGATCTCTCTTAGTCGTTTAGGGTCCGTCTTCAAAAAATCTAGTCAAAAATCCAATTAGTCGACCAATCCCTAGTGCTAGTCGACTATTTTAAATATTAAAATATTCAGAAAATTCTAAAACTTTGTCAGACCTATTTTAGAGTCTCTAGGATCATTTTCCTACAAATTTCTAAGTTTCAGATTTTCTAGTTGACTAAAAGATTCTGTTAGTCTACCAGTCATTTTTAAATCAGTTATTTTAAATGATTTATCATTTAAATAATATATTTTATTAATGGAAATTAGAACTACCACAAACGGCTAGTTCTTGACTATAGCCGTTTACATAACTTATTTTCAGTTTTTAGAAGTTATTTTCTGAAACGACACCTCAACAGTCAAAATCCTAATTAGCAGCCCTATTAGGCGACTAGCCACTAACATTAGTTGACTAATTTGAACAAAAATTTCCCAAATTTTTTTGAAAATTTAGGCAGTTGTCCAATGTTCAAAAAATAACTTTTGGGCTATAAATAGACCCACAGACCCCTGCCTAAAAATCACGAAAATTCACACACTCTCTCTTTTCTTAAGTTTACTTTCTCGCTCTAGAAAGTGAGTGATTTTCAGATTTTCATTGAGGAACCTCTGCAGAAATTATTCCTCCATAGAAAGTCTAATCTTCAAGTTTGTTCTACCACAAGTTTATATCTATAACCTTGGAGATTCAATCACCTTCCTTGTGTTATAATTCCAACATTATCAAGGCTATAGGTGATATTGTTTCATACTCTTTCTTTACTTTATTTGGTGAATCTCTTGTTGAAGATATCGTACAAGTTTGCAATACGAGGAGTATTGGTATCTTTGTATGTTGATTGATTGCGGGGAGCAAGTGTTATAGTGGATTCAAATCTCTACGAGGTAGAGGACTGGACGTATGATCACAAGGATCCGAACCAGGATAAATCTCTGTGTTTACGTTTGGAATTTTCTGGATTGTGTCCATTTACTTCCGCACTCTAATTGCAATTTTTTATTCACTTTTAATTTTACAATATCTTCGTGATATACACCATTCACCCTCATAGTGTATTTTGTTATGCCAGGAGATCCAACACCAGATTCATCAAGTTTATTTTTAAACACTTATTTTGTGCCAACTACAGGATAATCAGTGGGTATTGGTATTAAATTCCAAACATTATTCCTAACAAATTGATTCAATTAATCTTGCATGGCAAACCCCCAACTTTCCTCTTCTAATGCAGCTTCCATATTTTTAGGCTCTATTTCAGAAATAATATCCCTATAAATACATAAGCACAAAGATCTCTGAAAGAGGAACGAGTACGTATACCTGTCGTAGGCTTACCAATAATCAAGTCCGGTGGTTTGGATTAAATCTCAGCTCTCCTCTGTTAACCATTTCTTCCTGAATTTCTTGTGTGCCAATATCCTCTTGGCTTTCATGTTGCTCCTCATTGTTCCTTGGACTGCTTTCTTGCTATACACTTTCTCCGTCTTCATTTTCCATGTAATCCAAAGATCATTTTTCAGATTCATTAAATTTAACATGTATACATTCAATAATAGATAAGGTGTGCTTATTATATATCATGTATGCTCTGCTCCTCATTGAATATCCCACGAACACTCCCTCATCTGATTTGGATTCAAATGTGCCAAGTTGATCTCCAGTGTTTAGTATATATCACCTGCATCCAAATACTTTAAAATAAGAAATGTTTGGAGTGTTTACATGCCATACTTCGTAAGAAGTTTAAAGGTCTAATCATAACTCTATTGCACATATAGCAAGCTGTACTAATGGCCTCAGCCCAAAAAGACATAGGCAAGCTATATTCATTTATCATACTCCTAGCCATCTCTTTTAATGTTCGATTCTTTCTCTCGACCACTCCATTTTGTTGGGGTGTTATAGGAGAAGAGAATTCATGTAAAATTCCTTTTTCAAGACAATAGTTTTCAAAAATTGCATTTTCAAACCCACCACCATAATCACTTCTAATTTTATAATGGAAGTATTTTTCTCATTAGAAACTTGTATACAAAAATTCTGGAAATTTTCAAATGATTCTGATTTTTTGGTTAGGAAGTAAACCCACGTGTAACTAGAGTAATCATCAACCGATACAAAACAAAACTTTTTAACTCCAAGGCTAGCAATATTTGTGGGTCCAAAAAGATGCATGTGCACTAATTCCAATATGCGTGTGGTGGCAACTTCTTTAATGCTAGAAAATGTAGATCTAGTTTGCTTACCTTTTGTGCATGCCACACACAATTTACCATTCTCGTAGGTCTGATGCGTTAGTCCTCTTACCATATTTTTATTTTCAAGCTTCTTTAGCAATCACATGCTTGCATGTGCTAATCTTCTGTGCCATAGCGTGGCCTCTTCTTCCTTGACAAGCAAGCACTTAGAAATAGTTAATTCTTCAATCATGATAGTATAAACATTGTTCTTTCTATTTGCTGTAATTATAACATCACCTGCGGAGCTATCAATAATTCTACAAAATTTTGAATCAAATTCCACTTTGATATCTTTGTCACACAGCTGACTAATAGAAATGAGGTTGTGTGTTAGATTTTCCACCATAGGATATCTGTGAGCTGAAAGGTGTCGTTACATACGACACATTTATCAATTACCTTGCATCTTCCATTGTCCCCACTAAAGTAACACTTCATTCTTCATGCTTTACAAGGCTAAGGAACTTTTCGCTATCTCCTATCATGTGTCTTGAGTAGCCAGAGTATAAGTACCACTCACACTGTTGTCCCTTAGTCAAGCCATGTACCTACACATAAGAAGAACATGATACGTGTGACCTAGGAATCCAAATAGGTCCACTGGTGTTAGTCAATGTACCTTTTGAAACCTAAATTTGCTTAAATTTAACATTCTTGTTCTTCTACTTGCAATTGTAATATGCATGACCAACACCCCCACATGTATAGCATTTAGAAAAAACACTTCTCTTGAGTACTGTTTCTTTTTGAATCTTTTTATTAACTCTTATCTTTTCATCAATTCTATTTCCATAGCCTAAACCACGCCTATTGTTGACATGCATCTGATTTTCAAGAATAATGTCTAATGATTGCTTACCAACTCCAACTTTTTTAATGGTTAGCTCAAGATCAGATACTTTAGATTTTAAATACATGTTTTCATTAACAAGATGGTACATTTGCTGATAAAAGCCTTTTTATTTTCTTCCTCATTCTTTTTAAAATTTCCCATTTTCTTTTCTAGTTCAATAAATTTTCTTTATACATTTTATTTTCTCTTCAAAATATGGGACATTTTTGGCATTCAACTGTTTCATGCATACTAGACTTTTCTTTTTTCAACAAATCAATGTAGCTTTATAGGCATCAATTTTAGCTTTTAATTTATCAACTTCTAGTGAAATGTTGAAATTATCTTGCTGCAGTTCATAATTAGCATCTCTAAAAGATTCCACAGTAGAGTCTTGGCCATCAATTTCATTTTGCATTTGTTCATAAATATTCAGAAGCTCAACTTTAGTGCAAGATTTTACCTCATCGAGCTCTCCCATCAAGCAAAGAGAGGAGTGGGCAGTCTCCTCCTGGGTCTCATCCTCGCTATCCTCATCCCACGTTACTGCCAAGGATTTTCCTTTCTTCTCTGCAGAGTTATTCTTTCCTTGTGGGCAATTCTTTATAAAGTGTCCATGCTTCCTGCATTTAAAACAAAGTACTTGATCGGTAGTATTCTGCTCAGAAGAATTTTTTACAGGATTAAATTTATTAGAATGATTGAACCTTTTTGTCATTTCAGCTCTTCTCTACCTAGTCTTGATGTATCTTCTAAATCCTTTGACCATCAATGCATGCTCCTCATCAAGTTCATCTTCTTCTTCTTCTTCAGCTTGAAAAGCTAGTGCCTTAGGAGTATTAGCCTCAGATTTCTCTCATGATTTGATGGTCTTTATTTCAAGCTCATGGGACATCAGGTTTCCTATCAGTTCCACCACGCTCAGCTTTGCAACATCCTTAACTTACTGGATAGTTGTGACTTTGGGACGGAATGAGCTTGGCAGTGCCCTCAAGATCTTACTAACTTGCTCCAGACTTGAGTATGGTTTTTCAAGAGCGTTGGACTTATAAACAATGACTGTGAACCTTGCAAACATCTCTTTGATGTATTCTGTAGGAAGCATGTGGAAGCTTTCATATTCAGTGCTCAACAAGGCTATTCTGTGAAGTTCCATCATGTGTCACCTTCAGCATGTGCCAAATTTCCTGTGTAGTTAAACATTGAGAGATACGATTAAATTCAGCTTTATCCAAAGCACAGATAATTGCATTCATAGCTTTACCATTCAGTGAATAACGTTTTCTATCAGCATCATCCCATTTATCTTCAGGTTTCAAGATTTCAGTGTCTTCAATTTTAATCATGGGGGGTTTATATCCTTTTTTAACTATGTTCCACACATCATAATCAACATACACTAAATAGATTTTCATCCTTGCTTTCTAGTAAGCAAAGTCTACATCATTAAACTTGGGGGGTCTGGAAATGGACTGACCTTTAGCAAAGGCTGAATAAGAATTATTCATCGTTCTCTAGCCTAGATCCTCTAACCGGCTCTAATACCACTTGTTAGATTGAGATCTAAGCCTAGGGGTGAATATGCTTATAAAATATTTCGTGATCACACAAACAATAGTCTACTCAACCAATCAGACACAGAGTAAATAAAGTGCAAGTAAAGACAATCACAGGATGCATGAGAGATTTACCCTGGTTCGGTCGCCCCAACAACCTACTCCAGCCCCAAAGCAAATACTAGATTCAATAGTATCAAGGTACAAACTATAAAGAGCTACGAAAGCCAACTCTACACTCACCAAGTACTGTACCACACTCACCAAAGTGTCAAACACTATAATATAGTACAAGCTCTCTCTTGACTAGCCCCAATTAGTCAAGACCCCAAAAATGATAGTTTAACACACTATAAAGATCAACAAACAAAATATCACAAACGTAAAGAGATAATGAGCTTAGAAATCTCAGGTTGTGTTGGTGTTGTAGTCTCTATCGATCAGCATGTTGTCAGGTACGCTCTAACGCAAATGTAGCCTCGATCTGATCTCTTGATCTCAATCTGTAACTCCACGAAGTTTAATGGCAATCTGGTCAGTGTGTATAGAAATTCCAGTACAGATTTGATTCAAGGTGGGATGTGTGCAGAGTAACTTCTTCAACCTTTTAATTTCTTACGCAATCCTCAACTTCACGTCTCAAAAAAACCTAGTCCACTTCACGTTGGTAACTTGATGCTCCTCTTCTCAGCAACTCACGACAGCGAGGGATATCTCTGACGGCACTAGAGATCGGCAACAAGTAGTAAACACTCAGAAGCACGACAGTAAGATGTTGAAGCAGGAAACTATGCCAGCAGTAGTGGGAAGATGAACTCGGTAATAAGGTAGTCTTCGGCAGCAGGAAGTCACTGAAAATAGGATCTCTTCATGTAAGAAAGGAGGTCGTTGTTCGACGGCTTCTCTTTCTTCAAGCAAGCAAGCGAGGTGATGATGGCTAGGGCATGCGTGGTGTTCCTCAACGGTAGTAGTGTATGATCGCGTTGTCAGCAATGAAGTTTGATCTGTAAGCTTCAAACTACATACTAGTACAATTATCTCGACGACACGCTTCACTCTCCAAGGTAGCATGAAGGTGGCAGCGACAGGAACTGATCGGCGGTGGCAAAGAACTCCACGGCTACACCATCTCCACGCACCCACAAGGTCACGACAGGGAACGGTTAGCAAGGTGACAGTAAAGACACAACTTCAATCGTTGGCAAGGGGATCAAATGATGGTAGCAACACGTTCACGAAAACCACGACGAGATGAAGAGCTTTGAGATGTGGTCCTTGGCCGTGAGATTCTTACTGTTTTGAAGATGAGAGTGCTTTTGTCTCTAGGTGTTGGGTTGCGGCAAGTTAGGGTTTTCTTGGAGGGTTTGCTTGCGGCTTCTTAGAGATGCTAGGGTTTTTAAATTTTGTTTTTGGCCGACTTCTCTCCCATTTGGGGGGGGGGGTTTATAAAGATGTAGGTGGTTTTGTTTGGGTCAAAACACATCTCTAAAAATAGGTAGTGTATGGAGATTAATATGGGATTTGAGTCAATCAAGTTGGATTTGTTTTTATTTGAATTTGAATGGGATTCTAATTTCAAATTAGCTTCCTTATCCCTTCATCTCTTGACCAAGTACACCTTGAGTATGAATTGCTAACTTCTTCATCACTTTGACCAAATCCCCTTTGAATATTCACAAGCTTACCACCGTCTTCGTATTTACATCATTGCCACTCCAGAAATACTTAGCAAATACATAAAAACTTTCACACGAGTTTGTTATCATCAAACACGAAGTCATCGATCATTGTATCCAACATAGGTGTACTTAATGAATGACATTGGTCCATGTGAAATATTTGTAATAATTTCTTTGTGTATGTGGTTTTGTGTAATAAAATTCCATCTTTTAAATATTCAATTTGTAAGCCAAAGGAGAATTTTGTTTTACCCAAGTCTTATTTCAAATTCTTTTGTCATGCTTATAGATATCTTAGCGATCTCTTCAGGAGATCCTATGATATTCAAATCGTCTATGTAGACTGCAATTATAAAAAATCATGTTCCATTTGCTCTTATAAAAATGCAAGGGCAGACTTCATTCTTATGGAAACCTTGTTGTACAAGGAATTTACTTAGTCTGTTATATCACAGACTTCCCGATTGTTTAATACCAGATAATGATCTTTGTAACATAGTAGAGTAGATGTACAGAGGTCTATCTTTTAAATTTGTAGGCAGTGAAAAGCCATCATGAAGTTAAATATTTTTCTCTTTATTGAGATTTCTATATAGATATGAAGTCATAACATCCATTAGCTACATATCTGATCTTTCCTTTGCTGTTAAGCTTATTAAGAATCGAAAAGTGATTTCATCCATTATCGATGAGTATGTTTCTTCATAGTCTGTACTCGGTGTTTGGAAAAATCACTGTGCTACAAGCCTAGCTTTGTAGGGTGCAATCTCATTATTTTCATTTCTTTTTCTGACAAATATCCATTTATATCCCACAGGTTTGACACCATTTGGTGTCTGGACTATTTGTCGAAAGATTTCGTGTTTCTTAAGCAAGTCTAGCTCTGCTTCTATTGCCTCATTCCACTTTGGCAAATCATTTCTTCGTTTGCATTCAGCAACGAAATGTGGATCATTATCATCGTCGCTTTCAGCGATATGAATGGCAATATGAAACACAAAGTCATTATCGACAATTGTACTCTTTCTGTCCAATACCTCTCCTTTACGTACATAGTTTAATGATATTTCAGTTTCTCCCAGCTTTTCCTCTGCAGTGGATTCCGAGATGGGTAAGGGTATGGACACGAGCTCATTTTTCTGTGGCGGTATTGTCACGAGGTTGTAAGGACCCTATGGGGCTACATACACACTAGAGGGGGGCGAATAGTGTAATGGCAAGCAAAGTGCATAATTAAAAGTTACTAAAATTAAAGCACAATAAGCAGCGAAAATTAAAGAACACGCTCAACAACAACAATCACAAATACAAGGATTTTACCCTGGTTTCCCAAACTTGGGTAAGTCCAGCTACACCAATATTCACTATGATTCCCACAAAGAGAAGTGAATACAATCTCACACAGAAATACCTCACACAGAGAATTTTGGATTCCCACAAAGAGATATCATTGCTCTCTCACAGAGAGACTCGTGCTCTCACACATAGAGACTTTGTCCCCACTCAGAGACACAAACTCCCACACAGAGAGTAACTCAAACAAAGAGAGTAACTAATTCCCACAAAGAGAATTAGGGGTTTCACAAAAGATGAAACGAAATAACACTTACCTATGCATTGATATGATCTTACCAATGTAATGAAGAAGGCATGCAAGTGTGGATGACCAAGTGCTTGAGATTTTCTTTGATTGCACTTGTCGATCTTTCTCTCTTCTAGGAATAAACCCTAACACTTCTCACTTGAGTGTATGAATGAAGAGAAGAAAGATGTTCTCCAAGAAAGGAATGAGATTAAAATCCCTTGGAGAAATTCCATAGAGCTTAGATGCTAAAGCATAAGATTGAAGCTCTAATGAGGGAATGGGGGAGGAGTGGCTTAGGAAAGAGATGAATTGATCTTTAATGTATTCTTAATGATTTCCAAGAGTTCTAAATGAACTAAGCCATCTCCTATATATATGAAGCCAAGAAGAGCCCATAAAAACAACAAAAAACCCAAATGAAAGAAATCTGCAACGACTAGATTTTGGCAGTTTACGGCACAGATAGTTGACCGATGAACAACTGACAGTCGACTGGCCAACTATTATAAAATTCTAAACTGTTATAATCTGAGCCAGGACAGGCGACTGTAGAAGACTATACAGGTGTCTGTAGATGAGTAAGCACTTATATATCCTTCAGCAGGCGACTGACACTTGTGATGGAAATGGAGCAGGAAAATGCAACTTTCGCACTTATGCCTTCAGTCGATAGATGACTAAAACACAGGCACCTGTAATTTGATAGGCGACTGAAATCTCGTCATCAGTCGACTGACTTGCAAGGGGGATGAAAACCAGAAACTGCTAGTTGCGCACTTTGGCACACAGACGACTGTAGAACAATTCATAGGCTCCAGATGGAAGATAGTCGACTGTAAATTGAACGTCAGTCGACTGTTTCCAAGAGCTCAAGAAAAAGTCAAGAAATGTTGACTTGAGCTGTGCATGACAGTCGGCTATAGAAGATGGGCCAGTCGCCTGGAGGTCATCTAGTTTCCTGTCGTGCCTTCATCAGTCGACAGTGGGAGAGCCAGAAACTCCAGTAAGAGTTTAATGCAAGGTGAAACTAATGAGATAGTTTCTATGATAATCCTAAGGCTCACTAAGATTGTAAATGCATATGCATGAGAGAATAACCATCTATCAAGGCATGACAATAATCCTAGACTCAAAAAGAGAAATAAAAGTAATTGAAATTATATGGATTACATATTGCATCTCCTAGAGTCTAAGTCTTCAAGAACATGATGCCTTGATGCTCCCCAACATCTTCTAAGCTTTGGCACCTCTTGATAAGCTTCCCTTCATCAAGCTTCTATAAGGATCGCCTTACCCTTGCAATACTAACAACACACACTAGAGGGTGGTAAATAGTGTAATGGCAATAAAATTGTCCAATTAAAATTAAACTTGGAAATGCGGAATTATAAATGCAAGAGGAAATAATTGACACAATTAATCCAAACGCAAACACAAGATATTACCCTGGTTCCCCAAACTTGGGTACGTCCAGCCACACCGATATTCACTATATTCCCACACAGAGAAGTGAAAACAAATCTCACAAGGAGATACCCCACAAAGAGGATTTATGCCCTACACAAGGACCCAACCAACCCTACACGAGGATCAAGACTCCCACATAGAGAATCACTAACTCCCACTCAGAGAATTAGGGTAAGCCCTACACTAGGACACTAAACTCCCACAAAGAGAGTTACTCTCACTAAGAGAGTTATTCCCACTAAGAGAATATCCTAATCCCACAAAGAGATAATCTCCCATAAAGAGAGAAAGACTAATTCCCACAAAGAGAATTAGTGTTACAAATTCACCAAGTAAAATAAATACTCTTACCTATGCCTTGAGATGCTTACTCATGAATGGATGCAAGGCATGGAAGAGGATCTCCAAGTGTAGAGATATGCTTGAAAGCACTTGGATGATTTCCCTTGAGCTGGACTTCAATGCATGAAGAGGAATGAGAGCTCAATAAAGGGAAATGAGGGAGTTTGAGAGTTGCTTATAGATCTCTTGAGATTTTCAATTGCATCAAGAAGTTCTAGAGATGGCAGCACACCTATATATATAGGAACCCTATATCAAACCCCAAAACCAAATAAATTAGCCAAAGAATCAATTCTGCAACGGCTAGAAACTGGGTGAAAATGACAGGAACAGTCGACTGATAGTCAAAAGACAGTCGACTGATCAACGGCTAGAAAATATCCAACGGCTATAATCTGAGCCAGGACAGTCGACTGATGAAGTCGATACAGTCGACTGTAAATAGGACAGGCGCTTGTTAATCCTTCAGCAGGCGACAGCTGCAGGGGATGGAATGAAACAGAGAGATGCACTCTTTCTCCAGATAAGCACACAGGCGACTGATGTCAATAATACAGTCGACTGCTAAATAGTCAGGCGACTCTAATTCCTTCATCAGTCGTCTGTTGTATAAGATAGAGAAAAGACAGAGAGATGCAGAGATTGCACTTACGCTACTCAGGCGACTGTTGGCCAATTCCCAGGCGACTGTAAATCTACAGGAGACTGTAAACTGAGCATCAGTCGACTGTGCGTAAAGCTTAAGTTTGAGTCAATTGAATTGTTGACTTGAGCAGTGCATATCAGGCGACTGTAGAAGGATCTACAGGTGACTGGAAATCACCCAGTCAACTTTGTATCCTTCACCAGGCGACTGATGGAAAGCCAGAGAATCCAAATGAGTCTTTGGTCTAGATGAACCTATTAGGTTGGTTTCTATGATAATCCTAAGGCTCACTAAGATGGTTAAATGCATATGCATGAATGAGTAAACCATCTATCAAGGCATTACATTAACCTAGGCTCAAAAGAGAGAGAAAGCAATAAAGTAAATATTACATGGATTACATCGCTTTCCATAGAGTCTAAGTCTTCAATCTTGATGGCTTGAATCTCTCCATCATCTCCAAGCTTTGGCACTCCTTGAGTCCAAGCTTTGGCCCTTCTACACTTGATGTCCATCCTTACACCAAGTGATTAGTCTCCAAGAAAGATATTCTAGGAATGAAACTGTGAGACTAAAACAAGGAAGTCATTAGCAACAACATAATGTTGTGATCATTATCAAAATAAGATTGGTATGAAACACCAATACTCAACAATCTTCCCCTTTTTGATGATGACACACATTATGTAAAATACAAAGTATTAAAGCACAATGAAGCTTCCCCTACTTATATGCACCAATTATATAATGAGATACACAATAGTAAATTCTCATTATACCAAATAAAGTCATGGCGACATATAACAGGCATGGATTACATAAACCAATTGCAAAGGATAAAATCATGCAAACATGAAAGGTTTATACAATCCCATATCTCTCCCCACATGCATATGTATATACCTCTCCCCCTATATGGTTACATAATGCATATAACTCTCCCCCTTGACATCGTCAAAAAGGTGGACATCAAAAAATATCCACCTTTGTCATCTTAACCAAGATGTGACAATATCAAGAAATAAGGAGATGTATGATCCAAATTAAAAAATTTAGTGGGTATCAATTCACTATCCCATGCTCCCCCTTGATCATAGAAATGGTCAACTTTTGACTTCTAAGATCTAATACCAATTATAAAGAAGGAAATTAACAATCTCTAACAATTGAGGTAAATACCAATTGTAGAAAAAAGAATTGGAAAATAATCCTCTTTACAAATTGATAAACAAATAATGGAGCCATGGGCCTTAAGTGTATCAAAGCAATAGATATGGAAAAAATCAAGCTTCAAAGATACACAAAGATATTGCCAAAAAATATAACATGAAACATGTTGGCAATATACAAGAGGTTTGGTTTGAGACCAAAAATAACCAATTGCAAATAATGATCTCAAACAACCCCGAAATGAGAGTTAAAATATGTCTTAAAATATTTTAAACATACAACATATTAACTCCCCATTGACATACACATGGATCAAAAATGCATGCATGTCAATAAACCCCAAGGTCCCCATTTTCATGAAAAAAAATAAATTTGAAAATATTTTCAAAATCATGAAACACACACAATCAATGGGTATGCTTAAAATAAACATTGAAGCACAATACCCATGCAATAAGCATATGAGTGAGGAACCTACACATTAGGGAACCAAACCCAAGAGGAGTTTGATTTCCTAACGTAATCACACGAGGTGATCACATCCCTAACTAGAGAGTTGATGTAAATATCCCTCTCTTGCACACTAACCTTAGTGGGAATCCATAATCTCAAGGATTTCCTAGATAAGGGTTTTGCCTTTGCAAGAGGGATAGATGTGGCATGCTTAGGTTTAGAAACTAATTTCTTGGCATGTAAAGAATGAGGATTTTGCTTCTTAGCAAAAAATGAAAGATTTTCATTCTTCCTCATTACCTCGTGATCTACATGCTTCTTGTTGATGTTATTGTTGTACAAGAAAGCATGGTGATTCTTCTTAGGTGCTTTAACAATATTTCTTGTATTTGCACCGTAAGAGGAATTAGAGGTGCGTTTGGGTATCACATTTTGAATATAACCCAAACATCCTCTATGATTTGTCGGATGTTGTTTTTCCAACAAATCGTGGAGTGAATCCCTAGAATACACAAAGCTTATGAGCTTACGGGATTCCTCTTCACATTTCAACGTAAGTTGTTGAATGTGAGCGTCTAAGCTAAGGTTTTGAGCAACAAGATTCTCATTAATTGAACTTAATTCCTTAACTTGAGAGAGAAGTGTCTCTCTCTCACTAGTGTCATAGGCATGCTTTTCATCATGGATTACACTAGCAATTTCTAGTTCATGCAACCTACTCTTAGCTATTTTATATTTTGCTTTTAATTTATTGTAAGAGTTGATGCACTTACTAGTGTTTTCGGAAACCATACCGAAACGATGTTCAATCTCCTCGTATGAGATCTTCTCCTCAATCTCGTCATCGACTTCTTCCTTGCTAGAGCTTGATGAAGACTTCTCCTCCATAGCCATGAGGCACGATTCCTCATAGGAATTGTAAGTGTCGAGCCAAGCATTCAACTCATATTCATTTGATTCGGAGGGGATTGGTGCAGGAACATCAATGGCTACAAAGCATGCGTGAGCATCCTCCTTTGCATCCTCTTCTTCGTTACTTGATGTGTCCTCACTCGAGTCATCAAAGGTCCTGAGAAGTCACTTCTTGTGATTTTTGGACTTGGACCTTCCTTTCTAATGCTTCTTCCCTTTACCCTTGTAATTTTTTTTGTTGGGTTTGAAAGGGCATTCAGTGGACAAGTGACATTTTTCACTGCAAGTGTAACAAGTAGGAACCTTGTTAGAATTGGAGGCAAACTTTGACAAAGACTTACCTTGCTTGCACTTGAGGACTGCCTTGAATTGATCTGCAAGAACCTCAATTTCTTCTCCACTCGCCTCTTCTAGCTCATCTTCTTCACTAGGAGCTTCTCGATGGAATTTCTTCCTCCATTTGATTGGCTCCTACTTGGCATGGAATGCAACCCCCTTACTCTTCTCCAGCTTCTCGAGCTTTGATGGTTGAATCTCCTTCTTGTGTTGAAGCTTCACTTCGTACGCCATGAGATTACCAATGCACTCCTCAACGGTGTATTTGGACGTGTCATATGACTCCAAAATTCCGTTGGCCTTTGACTCCCAACGAGGTGTGAGAGAGTCAAGGATCTTCTCTATATGATCCTCTTGGGAAATTGTCTTTCCGAGTCCCTCCAAAGCGTTCACGATATCAGTGAACCTTGTGAACATCTCTGAAATGCTTTCTCCTTCCTGCATCTTAAACATTTCATATTTAGATCTAAACACAGTTTGTTTAGATTTCTTTACCTTCGTAGTCCCTTCATGACATATCTCCAAAGTATGCCAAATATCGTTGGCCGTTTTGCTCATGGAGATGCGGTTGAACTCATTTGCTGAGAGGGCGCAATGTAATGCATTCATAGCCCTCGCATTGAACTTGATCGAATCCTTCTCCGTCTTTGTCTTTGAAGCCGCAGGTGTAGTGGGCTTCTCAAATGACACCTCCGTAATATCCCATAGGTCTTGACCCTCCATGTAGATCATCATCCTGATCTTCCAACTTGGGTAGTTGGTTCCGTTGAAGAGCGGGGGTCGGACGGTTGAATGACCTTCTTCATGAGACGCTGATGAGGCGTTGAATGCCAATGTTGCAGTATGCTATAATCTCGCTCTGATACCAATTATAAGGATCGCCTTACCCTTGCAATACTAACAACACACACTAGAGGGGGTGAATAGTGTAATGTTAATAAAATTGTCCAATTAAAATTAAACTTGCAAATACGGAATTATAAATGCAAGAGGAAATAATTAACACAATAATCCAAACGCAAAAACAAGATATTACCCTAGTTCCCCAAACTTGGATACGTCCAGCCACACCAATATTCACTATATTCCCACACAGAGAAGTGAATACAAATCTCACAAGGAGATACCCCACAAAGAGGATTTATGCCCTACACAAGGACCCAACCAACCCTACACGAGGATCAAGACTCCCACACAGAGAATCATTAACTCCCACTCAGAGAATTAAGGTTAGCCCTACACTAGGACACTAAACTCCCACAAAGAGAGTTACTCCCACTAAGAGAGTTATTCCCACTAAGAGAATATCCTAATCCCACAAAGAGATAATCTCCCACAAAGAGAGAAAGACTAATTCCCACAAAGATAATTAGTGTTACAAATTCACCAAGTAAAATAAATACTCTTACCTATGCCTTGAGATGCTTATTCATGAATGGATGCAAGGCATGGAAGAGGATCTCCAAGTGTTGAGATATGCTTGAAAGCACTTGGATGATTTCCCTTGAACTGGACTTCAATGCATGAAAAGGAATGAGAGCTCAATAAAGGGAAATGAGGGAGTTTGAGAGTTGCTTATAGATCTCTTGAGATTTTCAATTGCATCAAGAAGTTCTAAAGATGGAAGCACACACATATATAGGAACCCTATATCAAACCCCAAACCCCAAGAAAACAGCCAAAGAATCAATTCTGCAACGGCTAGAAACTGGACGAAAACGACAGGAACAGTCGACTGATAGTCAAAAGACAGTCGACTGATCAACGGTTAGGAAATATCCAACGGCTATAATCTGAGCCATGACAGTCGACTGATGAAGTCGATACAGTCGACTGTAAACAGGACAGGGCCTCTTAATCCGTCAGCAGGCGACTGCTGCAGGGGATGGAATGAAATAGAGAGATGCACTCTTTCTCCAGATAAGCACACAGGAGACTGATGTCAATAATACAGTCGACTGCCAAATAGTCAGGCGACTGTAATTCCTTCATCAGTCGTCTGCTGTATAAGATGAAGAAAAGACAGAGAGATGCAGAGATTGCACTTACGCTACTCAGGTGACTGTTGGCCAATTCCCAGGCGACTGTAAATCTACAGGCGACTGTAAATCTACAAGCGACTGTAAACTGAGCATCAGTCAACTGTGCGTAAAGCTCAAGTTTGAGTCAATTGAAATGTTGACTTGATTAGTGCATATCAGGCGACTGTAGAAGGATCTACATGCGACTGGAAATCACCCAGTCGATTGTGTATCCTTCACCAGGCGACTGATGGAAAGTCAGAGACTCCAAATGAGTCTTTGGTCTAGATGAACCTATTAGGTTGGATTCTATGATAATCCTAAGGCTCACTAAGATGGTTAAATGCATATGCATGAATGAGTAAACCATCTATCAAGGCATTACATTAACCTAGACTCAAAAGAGAGAGAAAGCAATAAAGTAAATATTACATGGATTACATCGCTTTCCATAGAGTCTAAGTCTTCAATCTTTATGCCTTGAATCTTTCCATCATCTCCAAGCTTTGGCACTCCTTGAGTCCAAGCTTTGGCCCTTCTCCACTTGATGTCCATCCTTGCATCAAGTGATTAGTCTCCAAGAAAGATATTCTAGGAATGAAACTGTGAGACTATAACAAGGAAGTCATTAGCAACAACATAATGTTGTGATCATCATCAAAATAAGATTGGTATGAAACACCAATATTCAACAGCTTCATGCATTGGCATTGCTCCTCTAAATGTACATCCATCATCATGCTCCAAGCTTTGGCTTCATTAGATAATCTTTATGACTTCATCCAAGCTTGAGCACTCCATCACTCTTGGAGGTCTTTAATATATCCATTGCATCATCCTCCAAGCATTATGCTTTGTCTCATCAACATATAATCATTAAGATAAACAGAGACTAAAGCATAAGATTGATTAGCACACAAACATAATATATTTATCATTATCACAACAACGTTAGTCTTGAACCCAAGAACTAACTATCTCCCCCATTTTTATGATGACAATCCATTATGTCACAATATAATAAACATTGAAATAAACAATGTGTGCTAACAAACTCCCCCAATCAATATGCAAATGTGCACAAAATATAAACACGCAAAGCACAAATCATATAGATGGATGTTATGCAAAAACATACCGATTGATAATAATGAATAAAAAGCACAAGGTATATTTTTACATAACCTATTTCTCTCCCACATTGGCATATCAAAAATATGGGTAATAGCCAAATAGGAAACCCAGGGGCAAGAGAAATAACCATCCCATATGCACAAATAAAAAGTGAATGACATTCAATGTGACATATGAATGGAAAAATAATGCAAGCAAGCAAAAATTCCATACTCCCCCATAATCATACAAAACATGCAAACATAGGAGTAGTTGACACACTCACGTAAATATGGGTACAAAATGTAAACAAACAAGCATGGTACCCAAACAATGAATAACAATGTGAGTGAGCTAGTAAGGTGGAAACCAGACAAAAGTGGAGTTTGGTTTCCGTATATAGTCATATGAAAATATAATATTACGAACATATGAATCTATATACAAGTTCCAATCAAGCCTAGAAACATTCTTAAGAGTCCACAAAGAAAGTGATTTTGGATTCTTAAGAAGTGATTTGGTTAAGGCATGCGTAGGAGGTGAGGGTGCACGCTTATGAGGTGGAACATAAACATTGGCGTGCCCCGTGTGGGAAACATGAGATGTATCTTTAGAAGCATTCACACAAGCAATTATACCATGCATATGAACATGTGAAGCATGCAAAGATTTATCATTAATTCTAGCATGCAAGCAAAGTAAGTTATTCCTACGGGTAGATTTTTCATGCATATCAACATATAAAGAAGCATTCACACTAATAGGTTTTTGAATTAACTTCTTATGCAATGAGGTGCATATATATGCATGATTCTTCTTTTGCTTAATATTCAAAGTTGATTTTTGGCCAAAATAAGACTTGGATGTGACTTTCTCATTAGAATGCTCCCCCATAAAATTTATTTGGGTGCCTCTAAGAGAGGAGCTTGGTTTGTTCACCTTCAATGAAGAGGATCCCAAAACCTTGTCCTTACTCAATTTGAAATTTTCAACTTGAGTAGATAATAGCTCACATTTCTTCAAAAGTGAAGAAACGTTGTCATCCCTCTTGGATAAACATGAGCTAAGCTCACAATATTTTGACTTGAGAGCCAATGTATCATCTCTCAAAATGTTGTAATCACACTCCGAGTGCATCTTCTCCATTTGAAGTTTGAGAGAAGCATTCTTATCTCTCAAGGCACTCAATTAAGAAAGAAGAGTATCTTTCTCGGTATGCATAGAATTAAGTTCAAAATTATGCGATGCATATAGACTCTCTTTCACAGATTTGTGAAAATCACGATCAAACTCAATATGAGCTTTAAGAGAGTCATTCTCTTTGCTCAACATGCACACATGAGAATCAAGAGCAACTTTTTCTTGATTCATAGCAATAAAACGTGTATCATCACAAGGTTTGGATGATTGAGATGTGTGAGTGAGTGAGCATCTCTCTTTAGGCATAAACTTTTTTAGCTTTGGTAGAGTCTATGAACAACACATTACAATTTTCAATAAAATCACTACGTTGAGCGAGAGAGTTACACGATACCACATTACCAACGATGATCTCCGCATCGCAAGATTCCTCTCCACCATATTCATCATCAAGATAATTTCATATCTCATCTGTCTTCTCTAAATCACTTGCTTCCTTTGCAATTTTCGGAGAGATGGCATTGAGCAATGCATTCCAAACTTGAGCATCCGAGATAATAAACTCTGACTCATCATGCACATCAAGCCAGTTGAACATGTTCTTCCTCCATTTTGAGAAGTGTTTGCCTTTGAAGACAGGAGAAAGAGAGAGGAGTTGTTGAGACTTAGAAGTCATGCTTGCAAAAGCCAGTAAACTAAGGCTCTGATACCAATTGTAAGGACCCTACGGGGTAATCCAAACACATTAGCGGGGGGGAGAGGGGCGAATAGTGTAATGGCAAGCAAAGTGCATAATTAAAAGTTACTAAAATTAAAGCACAATAAGCAGCGAAAATTAAAGAACATGCTCAACAACAACAATCGCAAACATACAGATTTTACCCTGGTTTCCCAAACTTGGGTAAGTCCAGCTACACTAATATTCACTATGATTCCCACAAAGAGAAGTGAATACAATCTCACATAGAGATACCTCACACAGAGGATTTTGGATTCTCACAAAGAGATATCCTTGCTCTCCCACAGAGAGACTCGTGCTCTCACACATAGAGACTTTGTCCCACTCAGAGACACAAACTCATACACAAAGAGTAACTCTCACAAAAAGAGTAACTAATTCCCACAAAGAGAATTAGGGGTTTCACAAAAGATTAAACGAAATAACACTTACCTATACCTTGATATGATCTTACCAATGTGATGAAGAAGGCATGCAAGTGTGGATAACCAAATGCTTGAGATTTTCTTTGATTGCACTTGTCGATCTTTCTCTCTTCTTGGAATGAACCATAACACTTCTCACTTGAGTGTATGAATGAAGAGAAGAAAGATGTTCTCCAAGAAAGGAATGAGATTGAAATCCCTTGGAGAAATTCCCTAGAGCTTAGATGATATAGCATAAGATTGTAGCTTTAATGAGGTAATGTGGGAGGAGTAGCTTAGGAAAGATATGAATTGATCTTTAATGTATTCCAAATGATTTCCAATAATTCTAAATGATCTAAGCCATCTCCTATATATAGGAAGCCAAGAAGAGCCCATAAAACCAACCAAAAACCCAAAAGGAAGAAATATGCAATTACAAGATTTTGGCAGTTTACGGCACAGTCGACCGATGAACAACTGACAGTTGACTGGTCAACTGTCATAAAATTCCCAACGGCTATAATCTGAGCCAGGACAGACGACTGTAGAAGACTACACATGCGCCTGTAGATAAGCATGCGCCTATAGATCCTTCAGCAGGCGATTGTCACTTGGGATGGAACGGAGCAGGAAAATGCAACTTTCACACTTGTGCCTTCAGTCGATAGATGACCAAAACACAGGCACCTGTAATTTGATAGGCGATGAAATCTCGTCATCAGTCGACTGACTTGCAAAGTGGGATGAAACCCAGAAACTGATAGTTGCGTACTTTGGCACACAGTCGACTGTAGAACAATTCATAGGCGCCTGATGGAAGACAGTCGACTGTAAATTGAACGTCAGTCGACTGTTTCCAAGAGCTCAAGAAAGAGTCAAGAAATTTTGACTTGAGCTGTGCATGACAGTCAGCTGTAGAAGGCAGGCCAGACACCTGGAGGTCATCCAGTCGTACGTCATGCCTTCATCAGTTGAATGTGGGAGAGCCAAAAACTCCAGTAAGAGTTTAAGGCAAGGTGAACCTAATGGGATGGTTTCTATGATAATCTTAAGGCTCACTAAGATGGTTAAATGCATATGCATGCGAATATAACCATCTATCAAGGCATGACAATAATCCTAGACTCAAAAAATAGAAATACAAGTAATTGAAATTATATGGATTACATATTGCATCTCCTAGAGTCTAAGTCTTCAAGCACATGATACCTTGATGCTCCCCAACATCTTCCAAGCTTTGGCACCTCTTGATAAGCTTCCCTTCATCAAGCTCCATGCATTGGCATTGCTCCTCTAGATGTCCATCCATCATCATGCTTCAAGAGTTGGCTTCATTAGATGATCTTTTTGACTTCATCCAAGCTTGAGCACTCCATCACTCTTGGAGCTCTTTAATATGTCAATTGCATCATACTTCAAGCAATATGCTTTGTCTCATAAACATATAATCATTAAGATAAACTGAGACTAAAACGTAAGATTGATTAGCACACAAACATAATGTATTGATCATCATCAAAACAACATTAGTCTTGAACCTAAGAACTAACAGAGGTCTCTAGGAGTTTTTCTTTTCCTTAGATTTTTGTTCTTGGGGCCTGGTAGTCTACCTCTTTTTAGTTGAGAAACTGCAACTTCTGCTGGTGGTGGATTACATCTATTCTCAGGGATGTCAATCTTAGCGAGATTATTTGTAGTAGGGATGTGTGATTTGACAATCTTCTGGTTATCATTAAATGAATCCGATAACAGATGAACGATGTTTTGAATGTGAATGATCTTCAGGATCTCACCTTCATAATGCTTGGTTATCGGATTATAGTGGGTCAATAATTTTGTATTCCACGATATTATTTATGTAGCTCTAGATTTTGTAGTATATGGGCCTAATTTGGGGAATGTTGTCTCATCAAATTCACAATCTTCAAAACGTGCCTTGAATGTGTCCCTTGTTTGGGGTTCTAGATATTTTATATTGAAAGTGAGTCAAATCCTACATGGATCTCTAGACGACGTTGATGACCCATTTTTGTCATCTACGGTGGTGCTATAGGGATATTGACTGCACAACCAAAGATTCTCAAGTGAGAGATGTTCCGTGGTATTTCTTATGCAAGTTGCATTGGAGAAATACTTTGACCTCCAGAGGGTCTGATTTTTATTAAAGAATAAGCATACAGTATTGCATGTCCCCATGCAGTCATCGGCAACTGGAATTTCATTAGTAATGGACATGCAATCCATTGGAGTATTTTTATCAATGACTCTGCCAATCCATTTTAGGTACGAACATGTGGCACATGATGTTCAAATTCTATTTCACTTGCTAGGAAATATTTTTAAAATGATTCGGAGGTAAATTCATTAGCATTATCCAGATGGATTTCTTTATCTTATTGTCTGAAAAATGTGCCCGCAATTTTATTATTTGTGCCAATAGTTTTGGAAAATCTAGATTGCGTGTCAATAGTAGATACACATACAAATATTTTGATGATGCATCAATCAGTACCATAAAGTGCTAAAAAGTCCCACCATGGGGTGGATTGGTACATATATATCTCCTTATAATCTTTCGAGGAAGCTTGAAGATTCTTTGTCCACTTTTAGTGGCGATGGCCTTGTAATTAGTTTTCCCATGTAGCAAAGGATGCAATGGAATTCACCCTTTTGAACGATTTTCTTGTTCTTCAAGTCATGCCCCTGCTTGGGATAAGATGCGGTGCATCATTACTAATCCAGGGTATCCAAGTCTATCATGCCAAAGTAGTAATTTGGATGACATTGGACACTTCAGGTGCTCCGTCAAATTTGCTTCCTCTCTCCGAATCTTTGTATGGTATAGACCTGATGAAAGGATCTCAAAATGCTCAAGTATTGATTTAAGTCCTTTTTCTTGAGACGTTACTTACAAAAATTCTTTTTTGTTTATATTTGTAGTTTCTAAGTGAAACTCGTTTAGACTGATGTCGTTGAAACTTAATAAGTTTCTTTTTGAATTCGGAGAGAATAATGCATCCTTTATTTATTTGTGTACCACTTGGGAGCAACAATGTTGCATTCCCTAATCCTTCAATTATGTTTGACGGTCTTGATAGTGTATTTAAGAGGTTATCATATGGTATGATGCTATGAAATTAGCATTTATATTGGAGGAGTGTATGTATTGAGGCATTGTCTACTAATCAGTCATGAGAGCAGTCCATCTATTAAAAAATGAAGTATATAAGCATATTTTATTTCAGAAAACATAACTACTTTATTCAAAAGCATTCTACATAGTTATAAAAAACATAAATAGCTCTCAATGACGATGTTTTTTTAACAAAGATAAAAAGCTAATCAAACAAGTTGTCTTTTTGAAATCATCGGGTGTAAACTGACTTGAGCATGTGAGTGAGCGACCACCAGATTTGTTTCAGCTTTCTTCTTTAAACTCTCTTTATACAAATCTTGGAGGTGTCGCGTAGTTCTGCACACTTTGGACCAATGTCCTTTCAAGTCACAACTATGGTACTGGTCTTTTCAATTCTTTCTTGGTGGGTGCTTGATTTTTGTTATTATCATTTCTGCACCATGTGAACTTTCGTCTCCCTTCATTCCTGTTCTGGTGTACTTGTCCTCTGGCCCTTTTGTTTGATCAACCCTCTGGAATTTTCCTTTCCTTGTATTATTATTATTTTTCTTCTTGGAAATAGATGCATTGTGAGCTTCTGGTAGGGGGTCGTGCCAGTATGGAGCATGTTATGAGTGGCAAGAAGAAGCTTTCAGAATGCTTAGTGAACGTTCATTCACTGTATTACTGCATCGTTTTCATGGAAAGACGTATATGTCTTTTCCAGCATGCGATCCTCTGAGACTTCTTCACCACTCAACTGCATGCGTGAGATGATGCTGAACAGAGCCGAGTTATATCAGCTATGGACTTAAAGTCCAAAAGTCTCAGGTTCGCTTGGGAGTATAACATCTTTCTGATGTTTATATCTGTCCTCACCGGCGGTCCACAGCTCTAGTGGATCTTCGACTCTAAGGTATTCAGCCTTTATGATCTTGTCCATATGGCGACAAATGTATATTATAGCTTTTGCTTTTTTAATATCAATCACAAAGCCATCTTTTGTGATTGTGGATATAAGGGATTAGGCTCACATGTGGAATTTGACATCCGGATGCCAGCTCAAATATTTCTTCCCTAATGCATCCAGAATTTTAAAATTAACGCTTGTGATTTTTGCCATTTATCTAGAAAAGCACAATTTTTCATGAGTTAATAATATTGAAAGCATTATATCATGCAGAGGCAATTTTAAATGAATAAACTAATTGCGTGGATCGGCCAGTCACCACATAAAAATAATAATGCCCCAAAGTCCAGATATACTGTCCATTTTATATAAATGAAAGAGAAAATTACAACTTTGGAAACCATATGGGTCCCATGAAAATATTTATCTTCAGGAATGGTCTCCACCGTCATGGAAATTACCATTGGTCTTGGGCATTACATATTTATCTTCGCTACAATTTCTCTTAAAGGAAAAAAGTGCAGGAAAAGTAAAATGTGGGACTAAACGGCAGATCCAAACACACAATTAGCCATTCATACAAATTTATGATCAAAAAATATGTTTATAACGCATCACAGATATCACAGATTCAACATGATAAAGACATCATATTTAATGCTTAATAATTAATTGGACTACGGACGATGTCATACATCATTAGATTAGGTAACTAACGACAGAGTGGTCGCACGATCTTCATAATTATTAAGCTAATACTTGAACAACCAAGTATAAAATTTACCCAAGAATATGTGGCAGATATATATGAAGCAAGGCATATAAATATGATCATAAACACATGAATCATATATGATAATATGCTAGAAAATAAGTTGTGCGTATATGGGTCAATTTAAATAAAATTGAATGAAGCATGCATGTAATTTGTTTGAAAAAGGAATAAAGTTTCCTTTTGTGCGCCCCCATTTACCCACTAATTATTCCCATTCGCCCCCATTAGTTTTCCCCATATTTTTCCATATATTTCCTTTTGTTTTATGCCCAAAGGCCCCCCTTCTATCATTTTCTTTTACACCTTTTTCTTTTTCTTTCTTGTTTTCAGTTTGGGTCTGCAGGCCGAAACTCGTAAGGCACTGTGGGCTTCGGCATGTAGCTGTATTTTTTTCTTTTTTCTTTTTTGTCTGCTTGCTCCAGCCTGCAGACAGCTGCGGTCTGCGGCCCGCAACATCACCCCCTTTTTTGTTGTATTTTTGTCTGGCCCGTGGACCGTAGCCCACAGGCCGTTGTGTGCTTTGGCCCACATCGAATCTGTTGGATCTGGATCTAAGACTAGAGGTGGGTGAATAGGCTAATAAAAATTCTCGTGCAACTTACGAGCAATCACAGGCAGTTATAGCAGATGCAGAGTAAATAATAAGCAATCACAAAGTACACAGCAGATTTACCCTGGTTCGGTCGTCCCACGACCTACGTCCAACCTCAAGCAGATACTAGCATTAATATGTTTCTTTGTACAACTACAATGAGTTCCGAGCTCCCAGCTCCTCACCTAGTTCGTACCATACTCCCCGAGTGCAAAACACTATCAACCTAGTAAATGCTTCGTCTTGACAAGCCCCAATTCGTCAAGACCCCCTTGTCTAGTCCCAGACTAAACAAGTCCCAAAACGTCACAAAGCGGTAAAGTTTCCCCTACAAAGATCGCTACGACTACACCAATATTTTAATAAAAAGTTTAGGAATTCTCGGTTTGCGTAGCGGTAGTCGTCTCTGTCAATCAGCTCAGGTCAGATCGTATCTGACAGGATGTAGTCACCAATGTCACGTCCTCCTCCTTGGATGATGAACTCAACAAGCCCCCTAAATGAACTTGTGGGCTTGTGATGGACTTGCCTACTTGAAACTTGCGGCTAATGATGTGTCCTCCCTTGAAGAGTTGCGCAATATAGGAGAGGGTGTGCTTGCAAACTTGCGGCCTATGGCATGCTGACTCTCCTCTTCAAGTTGCAGCCTTGATGATGGTGAAGGTTGTAGCTTGGATCCTTGGGCTATATTGCGGCCTTGATGAGTGCTTGATGCAATAAAGCTATGGCAAGTTGCGCAAGGTTGAAGACAATGAATCTTTGGCTAGGGTTTGATACTTGCGGCCAAGGAGAGATGATATAAGCTTTTTCACAAGGAGTTTGGCAATGGAGCTCTTGGCAATGGAGATGGCGGAGAGGCTTTGCTTGAAGATGTGGCAATGGAGCTTGAGCAAAGGAGTTTTGGCCTTGGTTGCTTGGAGGTTGCGCAATGGAGGATTAGGGTTTTGTATTTTGCGCAATGGCTATGGGGGAAAGATTTTGGCCGGCCACCCTCTTGGTTCTCTTCAGTTTTTGCCCTCTCAAATTATCTCTCTTTGGAAGATGGGTTTATATTGGAGAGGATGTGATATAGTAGAATCAATTAGAATCTCATAATTGATGGAGATTGGAAGGAATCCTAACTTGAATATGATTTGAATGAGTCCCCATGGATATGGAGTTTGAATATGGATGGCTATAGGATTTGAATTTGAATATGTCTGGGATTAGAATTGGATCTCATTTAATCACCATTGATTTGCATGAGATTCTCCATATCTCTCCATCTTTGACCAAGTCTTCAATTTGCATGGCTTTAGGATTTAACTCATGCACCACTTGATTTGAATCAATTCAAATATGGATTTGAATTGATTTTCTCATTATCTTCCCATCTTTGACTTAGTCCAATATTTGTAGTCATTATCTCCATTTTTGACTTAGTCCACTTGGCTAATGCATGGCACATTTTCCATCACTTTTACTTAGTCTCTCTTTGAGTATTTGTGAGAGTGTCATTCCTGAAAACACTTAACGCACACATTAAATCGTTCACACATGTTTGTTATCATCAAACAGGAAGTCATCGATCGTTGTATCCAACTACACGTTGTATCCAACAGATTACCCTCTTTTTTTCCTTTTTTTGGGGAGAATTTTTTTTTGGTGGTTGAGTCATAGGCCCATTAGGATTATTTAGGGTTGCGGAGGGGTTGGCGATCGCCGCTCCCCGCGGTGTTTTTCCACCGGCATAGGGGGCGGGAGGGAGGTGGCCGCCCCGTGGTGCGGATCGGGGCCGACGACGACGGGGCCACCGACGGTGAAATTATTATTATTTGTTTATAAAAACCCTGTCATGAGTTTTTGCCACCACCACTAGGAAGCGACGGTGCAAGGGGGAGAGGCTGTTGACGGCAGCAGGGTGGTGGTGGGCCGCCGGCTCTAAGGCTGGGAAAATAGGTTTTTGTTGTTGTTGTTTTCCTTAAAAACCCTATATTTCGGTTTCGCCGCCGCCGTGCCTCCGCCGTTAGGGGGCAGCACGGTGAGGGGAGGGGGGTCCGCTGCTGCTGGGGGCGAAAAAGCCGCCAGCAGGCCGTGTACTTTTTTGATTTTTTTGTGAAACCCCATAGGCTATGGTTTTGCCGCCGCGGGATGCGGTAGGGTGCCACCGCTAAGAGGGGAGCGACGGGGTAACATGGGAGACAAAATGGGGCA